>MNPL01003819.1:6790-55306 GCA_002081605.1 Tropilaelaps mercedesae | reverse complement strand
GGGTGACTCGGACGAACGTGAGTTCGCCAGTCGTGCGCGCTTTGCTTTTCGAAACTTTGGAAAGCGCCCTCACACACACACACACAAACAACATCGTAGTGCCCAAGGGGCGCTAGCAGCGATGTCGAGAGAGAAAACGAGAGAGTGATGCGACCACTACAGCAGCAACAGCAGCAACAACAACACGAATGGGGGACGGGGACGGGAATAGTGGCCAACACAAAAATAAATAAATTATTTTTAGGCAGTGACACAGCCTGCCAAGGGAGATGATACTGTTGGCCGAATAGAGGAGAGACGCGTGGGAGTCCGAGGGGTCGCAGTCAAATTATAGAAATCGCCACATCGAACAATATCTAATGGCCAAACGTTTGCTGCTGGACACGCGTGAAGGGATGGCTTCGTTTGTTGCTCTAGCTACGGCTGTTGTCAGCCGCTTGCTGATATTGTTTGTTGTGAGTCATCGAGGTAGTGGTCTAAGAGGCTGGACGGACGCAAGGACGACTTGGCCGCCGCCGCCGCTGTTGGCTAGACGAGTGAGGCTGGCCAACACCGTGAAGTCGCGTGAAGGCGGCAGGTGCGGTGTGGACGCGGCTAAGCTTCGAACACTCCGAGAGCATCGCCTCACTCATCGAAGGATCATAATTCCGCAAGCAAACTTCCCATCACAGTCACTTGGATTTCGTCCGACGCGTCCACTTCTCGGACACAGCCTTGGCCACCGTCAGCCCGTCCGCAGGAGATCATCGTCCTTCGGCGGCAAATAAAAGCGAAAAATGTTGTCTCCGAACGATGAATGGGGGATCACGGCCTTGGCATAGGTTCGCCTTCGTTGAGTCATGTCTGACCTTTTCGACGGTTGACGCAAAACGTATGGACTAGCCAGTTTCGTCTAACACAATTATGTTGAGGAACGGCGTCATCCACTAGCATCCGATATTAATTAGCGCCACTCGAGATCACTAAATGCCAATTAACAATCGACACCTCCCTCCATTACGAACCGTCCAGGCGTGAGGCGTACGCAAGACACCCTGCGATTCGTCTCACATGCGAAATTATAGAAATCCACAACAGATCGTCATCATATATCCTCGGATTTTACATATATGCGTGTGTGTGTGTGTGTGTGTGTGTGTGTGTGTGTGTGTGTGTGCATTCGCTACTCAGCCAAGTAAAGCATCTGCACTCGAGTGAACGTCAGCTGAAAATCGGTGCCTCCGCAGCGTCGTCTCTGTGCATTGTTGCGTAGCGTTCCAAACAATCGCCTAAAAGCACCACTGCGAGCCGGCGACCTGCGCGCTGGACACAGATGTTTAGCCGATGAGGCGAATTCAGAAAGACGCGATTTATTTTCGATTCGAAATTCGATTAGTGAGAATCCGCCGCTGCATTTGTTGCATCTCTGTTGGTGATGTCCGAGTGTGAATTCGCTGTCCATTCGATGTTTCGACGCTTTCGTCAGTCATCGACGAAACGAATACGACGGTCTCACCCACTTTTGAGTCGAATAGCCGCGTTAATGGATATGGACGAGCTCAAAATGACCTCAGAGACGCTGATGCGTAAGACTGGCGCACGAGAACTTTGGCTATGAAGTGGCTTTCTAGTGTTTGTGACGAAGTTTAGAATGCTCAGTTCGATCGGATTCGAGCAGGGGGGGTTCAACTGATGGGAGCGTGAAAACCCTGACCAGCAACCGCAAGCGACAAATTAGCGTTGGTAGCAACGCCGAGCAACAGCGTTCCTGCGTTGTTCGACGTCGCACGACGACACCTTAACCAAAAAATTGCAGATGAATAAACTCACGTTCATGTTATGTAGACGCAGCATCGGAGACTTACGGCGGCAACTTGAAGAAAAAAAATAGACGACTCATCCAGGACCGCAGAGATGCAAAGGCCGGAAACTTGGGACGGCTCTGAAGTCAGTCCCGATTCCACAATTCGTTTCGTATCTACGACGTCGCATATCTACAGAGTTTGAATGACTCCTGTCGACTCATCGACGTGAAATTTCTGGTGTGAACAAGAAAAAGGTGTCAACCCAGCTACCTGATCCGCCATCGTGGAAATTGTGGGGGTTCATGTCTGGCTCCGAATCGCTGGAAGGCATCATCGTTCACCGACGACTTGGAACCTGCGGTAGCAAATGGAAAAGGAGACAAGTACACGTTTATCCTACGTCCTGAGGGCCAGGTGGTCGGATCCGATAGCCGAGCAGGTCGAACCAGTGAGAAGTGGTTACGTCGGAGGTGACGGCGACGTTTCGCTGCTCAAGCCAACGCGTCGCCGGTTTCGAGAACACGGCGGTGTCCACGAGCAGGACATGTAGGTTGTCCTAACAGCTGCTGTAGGCTTCATCTATGTGGGCCACTCTTGGACTCGTGGGCTACTTCTTCTCTCCTGTCATCCCCGGAAAGAGTCTCCAAGTTTGCCCTCGGAGGGCACCGCCATAGCCAGCACTCTTTGGCTGTTCGTGAGTACGATGGGAGATCTGCTTTTTTTTTTTTGCTCAGCGCTAATGAAGGCATCGCGCCGTCTGCAACGGAAGGGAAGCTGCTGCTGCTGTTTCAGCCAAAGTGAACGTAGTATAGCGCTAAGGGGAGCAACGAAGGATAGAGCTCTAAGAGGAGAGAAAGTTGTAATTAAAAAATATCTCCATATTTGCATTAAGAAGTGGGGCACACCAGAGCTGTACGAGGCGGCGGCATAAGGGCAGAGAGGCGAGGGCTGGGCGAATGGAAGCCGGCATGGGGCTTGAATATGGCCATGGATGTAAAGGAAGGGCGCAGGTTATTAGGAGGGGATTACAGCAAAGTGGAACGGAGAAACGGAAAAAGGGCCGCAAACTCAAGGAGCAGGGACACGGAGTGAGGTACGGCAGAAGGGGGGCATCCGGCGAATACTAGGAGAGAGGGGCAAGAAAGGGCAACGTATGCAGCAAAGGGACGAGTGGTCGAGGGACATTGGACGAACGACTCGGCCAAGTTAAGACCCCGAAGTGCTGAGCTGATCTGGGTCCCATAGACGGTAGTGAACGAAAATGCACACGGTTTCGAGAGGAGATTGAGACGACGGACAGAACGACGTAGACCTGACACTTCATTCGGCAAAAGACAGACAAGAACGTAGCGGCCAGGCTGACGCTGACTGAGAGGGAGCCCGACCAGTCAGGACACTGGTAAAATCACAGACCGACAGGACGAAATACGAGACGGACCACGATCTCGCGCTATGTAACAAGAAAAAGGACAAGCGATATAGCTGAGCAGGTAGACAAGACGCCTGAGACGATTGCGTACCGGTTTCTATGCGAGGAAGTACCACACCTTCAGGTTCTCTAATAAAGAGGTAGGCGAATGAGACAGGGTAAGATGGTGATGAAAGATATCTTCATGTGAAGATATCATAAAGAAGTGGACGTACATATTTGTTTGTACATAGCAGCGGCTCGGAAAGTGTGTATAGCACATTTATATATTGATTAACGGGTTACTATGCAAATTTTGAACTCCATAAAATTAAAACTACCCGATCAAGATTGTAAAAAAACATGACGGTGGGTAATCGGGCTGAGCTGGAGTAGGCCGCATTAGCACGGACAAAAATCTTAATAAAACATAGATATATTTAGCACTGTTGCACTACGACACGTGTTGCATTTCGTTGATTTGAAGAGCTTAACAGAGACAACAATAAAAAATTGAACCAATAGTGGCCGCTTAGTCTTCGTTTATGCATTGGGAGCGTTCATACATTATACCTTTGAGTGAAAAATTGAGTACGCTCGGCTCTACTGTATAGAATCGAACAATGCGCGAAAGTAAACAAAGCAAATGGTGCATGAACAAAATCATATACTTGAAGGGAACACCTATAACACAAAGAAAAGTGTATATATTGTTTCCAAAAAAAAAAAAAAATAGTAATACTGATTCTCTAAAGAGTAAGGTTTCACAGTAAACAGAAGCATCAGTTATTGCATTGCTAGTTTTTTCTTCAACGTGGGCTCAAATTTTGTTTAGACCTAGCGTGTCCTATTTTTATGGCTAATAAATGGAGAGACCACAGTTTTCCAAGAATTCTGTATTTGACTGGTAAAAACCTAATCAGAGGGCTCTCCAGTGAATGCAGAATTATTGCATATTTGTACCTTTCATCTAAATTTACTTTTCTCCAATTACTCTAATCAAAAGGATATATAGATTGAATTATGAAGAATACCAAAGTGTTCACTAGTTTTCTATATTTTATCTAGCTATTTAATTACAGCCGCTTGAATGAATCAATCTCTCAGGCGCGTTATTAAACGACTCAGTGCAATTCCACTGCCGCCGAACTTCTCAAGACGTTTCTCAGATGGTTTCCCCTGATGCTGCCTGTCATGCTGTCTTTGCCTAACCCACACATATCCAGGCCAGTGGTAATGAGTTTTATGAAAAATCCATGGGATGTAATAAAAAAGATTATTTGCTAAAAATTGAATGTAGAAGAAGTGAAATACGATGCAAGGACACATTATAATGACGCATTGTCCTCTACGGTGAGCTATTTTTTTTTTAGTTGATCTTATTCTCCGGATTTTCAAGCCTGCGTCCTGGATGCGAACTCAATTTTGAACGATAGCTGCTGGGTAAAGTCGATGAAAGCGGACAGATCAGATTGAGCAGACTGAACCACTGCTAGCACATGTGGCGCCCTCATGTGAGTGCCCAGACAACAGTTGTACTCCTTATGGACAAGGCTGTCTTCCATAAGGAGCCAGTCATAGCACAATGCCAAGGTAACATGCGGGATTGCTTCGAGAATGCCCTTTCGTTAAGCATATATTACCATTAAGAAAATTCTGTATTTTTATATGGTGCTATATACACGCTTGGCGGTATATGTTATGCGCATACATGGTAGTATGAGTATTGTTTCCTATTCACTCGTCGAGTGACGAGTGAATAGGGGAACATGTAGATAACATAATAGATAGAGCCTCGGGAAAATGAGAACAAACTTTCTAAAGCTGAGAAAAGTCTAAGGAATCGGAGTTCTAGAGCAAAAGTGTCCTACAGTACAGAACTAAATAGAAACCTGCGGACAGAATATTTCTGCGCCCTTGAGCAAAAATTCTAACGAAATCACAATATCACTCTTTGCACATAATGCTATAGCTGGATATTGACCCGCTGGCATTTCGTACACACAGAAACAGCGCACATACGCCGGACAAATTCTCTAACGAAAAGCCGAACAAACATGGAAGTAAAGCACGCCAGCTGCGCGCATTGGCTCCAACATTGCCCTGTTTCTCTCGTATTTTGCCACCACTGTAGTCTTGAAGATACGTCTTGGAACATTCGATTTACTTTAACGTTGGTACCACATTTTTACACCGAAATGCGGTACCAGCGTTAGTGTTGTGGTTACCTGTTTCTACTGTGAATACTTCTGTCATCCGTGCAACTCGTGTTTAAAACGCGAACTGTTAAACTAAATGCACCGATTATTATGGCATAAACTGAATGTAACGTTTATTAACATTGCTACTGCCCATACAATGAGAGTGTTGATTGGATTTCGGATCCGGTCTCATTGTACAGTGGCCATCTGTACCAGCCGACCTTCCATACATGTAAATGTGTCATTTACTTTTTTTGCAGATGCTCTATCTCAAATCCCGACAATGTCTTTTCTCTTTTTCAAGGCTACTATGCATTTGCGCTAAGGCACCCAAAACCATCTAAGCCTTGCAGACTGTTTAGCGTATCGCGAAATACACCAGTTTCAAATTAAATACTGAGTCCCAGGCAATCTCTGTAGTTCGTCTCCATCCGATCTTTGGCCATACATGTGGGCGCGCCGTCTAGGGCAATGCATCGACCGGATATCTGCAATAAACAGCAGTGACACAGTGATATGGATCAGTAATAATAACAGTATACATACACACAACTTTTAAGTTACACATGCCCATTCCATTTTATGCACTGCTAGATAATAATTTGCTGTAAACAATATAACTCAAATATATATTGATATATACATATATTATGTGAGAGAGCTTGTCCATGATCTACCCGGCATTATGTTAATTTACAATCGATAGGCAATAAAAACTTGTTATTTATGGTGAGATAATCCATATTTACAACTCGCTATAAAAATTCTGGCGCTCAGATTTTAAAGGCTCTAAATGTTTTTATTACAAGTGTTATGTTATGGCAATTTTATGTTCTTTTGAGAAAAAAAGCCTAAAACGTAACGTTAAGCAAACAACTGTTTTGTTAAACAAGTAAAACAGTACACATTCAGTTACACATCAGATCGCATTACAACGTACGGAAGCATATGATTACTATCACATCATCAACTATCACATAACTATCATAACTATCACATAATAACCGATCTACCTACAAATCGCACAAAATAATGTATTACCTCAAACGTTTTTCACACCCGTTTTCTGTGTTTATATATATTAACGGTCCAATAATGGTTGCACCTTTAACTCAGCTGGTTATTGTAAAGAGGGTACAGGCAAGTTGCCGAAAAAAGAATTTACTAGACGTAGACTATAAGATTTTATATCATCTACTATTGTTCTTCAGTTAAATTTTGTTTTTTTGTCTCCTAGAACATTTCAAAAAAACAAAATCAAAATTCCTAGAACAAATCAAAATTCAACGTTTCATGTCAATCGATCGTTGGGTGCGTTGACGGCGCACCGCTGTTTCGAAAGAAAGCTGCGTTTTAATAAACAACTAAAACGTAACTAAACCTTTGTAAAAGAAAACGTTTTTTTGAGGCAAATCTATACTTCAGTCATAGCAACATAGAATTTTCATTTCATTATCATTCAACAGGAATTGTCATTAAGTCAGGGAGCTTGAACTAACGCGTCACAACGCCTACTCCTGTGTTTCCAAAGTATCCAAACTGATAGTAGTTATAAGGACGTTTCGGCTAAAAGAGCGACGGCTAGCATCGAGACTGCTGCCTGATATAGTCTAGCGTATTGAAAAATTGGCGGATACCTTTTGCGGCACAAGCGCTTCAATATGGCAGACCTTCCCTTCCTCGATTGGTGTTCGTTGCTGGAGCGCTGCGGCAACCTTAGCTGGATTACTGCCCGGTGGAACTCTACCAACTACCTGGCTCTGCGCCCCGCTAGAAGCCATCATCCTGATAAAATCATGGAAGCCCTAACAGACAACGCAAACAGACAAAGAAACACGTAGCGAAACGTGTTAATGAGGGCTGTCCAACACAACAAAATTACGCACGAAGAGCTTCGCTGTGTGTCGAATAGAATGCATCGTTCACATCGTCCCTGAGTTCGTAGCCGAAATTCTAACAAAACAAAACGCTATGCTAATTTCAGCTCGTAGCACTCCGTTCACGAGTGTTATCGGAGATCGCCACCAACACACTTACCACCTGGTTGGTTCCCTTAAGGCGAGGAAACGTCTCAAGTTCGTTAGCAGGATTCGTCGCTCCTGGAACAACAGCCAGAGCGGGTCCAATCAGCGACACCACAGAAACGATTGCCAAAGACACTGTAAGGACGGTCATTGCGTTTACTGAAATATCGACCTCCAACCGTCTACCGATGTAAGTCGACAGTACACGAGATCGACACGAGGTAGTTTCCACTAGAGAGACTAAAATAAAAGTAAGCTTCGACACTGCTTGTTCAGAGCCTTTTATACTCTGCGCGAGGAGAGAAGTGCCTGAGAAAACCGCTACGTCGCGAGGGTGAAGCTCCGACGGCCGAGATGTATTGGGGTGGTGGGGTATGAGAGCTTGGGCCAGCTGGCAGAACCTCCTAAAAAAATCTGGTATCCGGTCGAAGCAGTCGTTCGACGCAACGCTCTTCTCTGCCACTCAATCGCTCAACGCCCTCGTCGCTCGTCGAAGAGAAGCCCTACTCGAGGTGCCGCGGTGGGCATCCAGCCAAAGTTCTCTGCGCCTTTTGCAAACAGGGGAGCAAAGCTCTTCGGGCCGGTAAAGCGACGAGTTGTTTCTGCCACCCATATCGGAGCTAAAGTAAATCGTGCGCAGCGGCGCACGCTCCAGGAAAAGAAGGCCTGTGCAACTCTTCGATAGCCCACCCTCCGAGCCGATATTTAATTTCCGCAGTCGTTCAGACGCACCGACTCTCGACAGTCAGCCATACGGTGCTGGCGGCCCGAGCAGACAAACTCCCAGCACGTTCCCCGCTCCGTTTCGAGAACTGCGACACCACGAAAAGCGGCAACCATCGCTATGATGATGTCTGGAGAAGGAGAAAGGCTGAATTTTACTTAGCGGCGCAAATTAATTCAAGACGAGTTGAATTGGGGATATGAACCGTGACTGCAGAGTCGCCAGCACGAGCAGAACGTTCACCTGAAATGTTTTGTTTAAATGGCAATTAATGATAAGGTTTTTGGCCGCTAATAAGGGAGCGCCGATCCCGAACTAGAGAATCGTATTATTATGTGTAACCAAGTCTGTATTTCTGAAAAGATCAGCTAATCAAGCGTATATATGTTCAGCACATAACAAGCTTACAAGTAGAAACGTCACTTGCCGGGTAAAGGCATATAGTGTCCGATTGGTGATATTTCGGCCGACACGTACCGGTCAAATGTGATGGTCGTACTAAAAACCCGTTCTTCGAGAATGAGGAGCGCTTTAAATAAAAAGCAAACGCTAGCAACTTTTATTTAATTCAAATTAGCTGCTCGCAGAAGCTTCCGTTGAGGGCTGCCGGCCTGCTCCTGAATTTGGATATTCGGAATTCAGTTCTACGGTTATCCCCTATGTCTAACTGTCGCTGACATTTGATTTTACGCAAGACCGAGCGGAGTGTATAATTTGCACACCAGCTTTTACAATGCTACCGACATAGAAATCGGTAATGTTGGCAACTGGTACAATACTCCACATACACATTTAATTTTGGAAATTAAAGAAGCGACTTCGTGCTTTGAGAAGTCGTGCGTGATGTTTACGTATTCCATGGCATCACATTCGGATGTATTTTAATTTCTCCGAAAATTCACGTATTTTTGGAATTAGGTAGAGCAAACCAGTTTTTAAACACAACTGGAGTAAACTTTCACGGCACGCCAGTTTTCGCCCCTCTTATTTTCCACATGGCGTTCTATCATCACAAGGCCATCAGAGAAAATTTGTAGCCGCCCTGTATATAAACCTATCGCAGGGTAATGCCCACACCGGCAAGCAATTCACATATAGCCACTATCAGAATATGTTTACTCATTGATACGACGAGGCTTGTGCGACATTGAATTCTATTTTAATAGAATCCAACTGTAAATTGAATTGGATTTGTTGGTACAGCTGAAGGAGGAACTTGAACTTTCTAGAAGCGTTGCGGCCACTTTTCGGCTCATGGCGTCGGGGGATTTACGTTGAATTTATCCTCTCTTGTAGACGATTCAAGGATGCCGATCATTTTTCGCTGCAGGCAGTCGCGAACGGGTATACATACAGTTAAGTTAGCGTCGCTCCATATCTGCAAAAGCATTTTTTCATCCGGATGTCATTGACACTACGAACAGAAAACAGTTTCGCTTCTCTATGAAGCAACTAATTTCTGTTTGGCTGAAGAGAGGAAATCTGTTGATGAGTAAATTGCGTATTATTCGATACTTACCATCATTGGCTCAATTAGAACAAAAAGGGTTCGGTGAAGAGTCGCTCTGTTCCGAGAAAACGACTTAAAGTAAATCGTTCAGAATACCGCGTTCTTCCGATATGTACGCTTCCATGTTTTCGGTCTGTTTTTACAACGGTTGAACGGTAGACGCTATGGTGGTATATGGCTATATGTGGTAATTGAAAAGTACTGCGCTTTCAATCATTCGCGTTGAGGTTGCCTTAGTGTTACGTATTTAAATCAACGCAACAGAACGCAACAATCCTAGTCGAGCTTTGACTTTTTCTAAAAAAGAACTTTAACATTACGGAATTCCGTGAAATTATCCGTCTGCTAACGCATCTCGACCCGAAGTTCGTTTCTTTTACTGTTTCGTTTTATTACCGTAACGAAGGGGCAAATCAATACGCGTAAACACCCAATACGAGTCAACCTCGCTAGCGTTACTGGCAACTTTGATAGCACCCACCTGCCCTAAGGAACATCTACATGGGTGCTCCGCTTCAGCTCCAGTAGCCCTCTCGAGGCGGCCCGTCGGCGAACAAATTCGCATAGCCACCAGACGACAGTATAGACGGGTCTGTAACAGGTCAGAGCAGTTGATTGCACCTTCTGGACAGCTGACGGTCTGTGGTTCATGGTCGCCGGCTGAAAACCTCCATAACACTGCATTCACGCCGAGGTTTCACATCAAGGTATTATTATATTTTGTAAATACTGTAACTACAATAAACTACATGCTCCGCAGGAGATGCGTTTAGCGTCCGGGCAGGGGCAATAGGGTACAAGTTGAACGCACCTAATTAAAACAATGAACGTGACTGACTTTGTTACCACGACACCATTACTACTGCGTTATTTGCGCTGCAGGAGAAAGCTTCGATAATATCAACCACGATCGTGTTCGGGCAAAGAGTTATTGAGGTTACTTTTGGCATGGCTAAACGAAACCATTGAACTACGGTGGCAGTAATGCCAACGGCAGCCTTTTTCTGAGAGAAACGTGCTACGTTGCTGTAAATGCTTCCATGATGTCAACTGGACGGACAAATGGACGATAAACTGCACCAAGCCGTCGTCCAGGTAAGTTGAATGTTCTTTTCGGCACTTTCAAACAACGGTCTCGCTCACAAATTGGCCCAGGTGCTGGCTCCAACGCGTAAATATAAACAAGACCTTTTTGTTTTGATACACCTGTTTTAGGAGCTGTATTAATTCAATAACCATCCACTGCAGCTGCACCACACACGAAGTTGATTATGATTGATCCTCAACCAAGGACGACGCAGTACACTTGTGCTCGCTTCAACGCAACAGTCTGATGGTTAAATTGCTATTTTTCTTTAGCTACACTGACTATACAAATATTATTAATAAGTTCCTTCGTGTGTCAAGGTCTTTTGCTCCGGATTGTCGAAGAAGCTGTCAGCACCTTAGAAAAATGGAAATCATTTTTATGGCTTATCGGTCCTTTCTGCTGCATTGCACTCACCAGCAAACAGTACAATCAGACATAATGGCATAACTTTCAAAACGTTTGCACACTTCAGCGCGGCATTTGATATGGTTCGGGTCATTTTGTGTATCGGTGTGCATCTCTGCGTCGAGCTTTATATGAAGCGCCGCTTCGTTGCTTCTAGCTATACGACATGAGGGTGTCAAGGTTGGAAAGGAATATTTACCAGCCAACTTCACATACTCAAGGACTGACAATAAGTGCTATCGCAGGATAAAATAACCGTGATATAGGGGTAGGTCAAGTAAAGTGTTAAAGATGTAACCCATGGAATTATTACCCATTGGAATCTGATTTATTAAAAGGTCAGTGGCCTGAATAGCTATCATACCACGCATCCCAAGGCTATTATTGATTTTAAAATGGAAGAGGGGTGGAGATCTACAACCAAAATACCATAGTCCCATGTGTCAATGGAACGAGGAAATTGTGACAATTTTCACATTTACTAAAACGTTTTATCTGCACTTTGTGTGCATCTGGTCGTGCTGAAAATCTCGATAAGTCAACATCCATGTAACGATCCATTTGTTCCCAATAAAGAAAAATTGGTTTATCAATTAAGAACGCCTGTTAATGTTCTTGAGTATGATTTTCTCATTTTATATCGTGCGCGCAGTTACGCCAGAGGGTTAGTGATTAAAAAAATCCTAATTGACGGTTGACAGAAATTAATACGTAGGATTCAGAAGCTGCATTACGTCGGGCGTTACTGTTTCGATACTAGGAAAACTAAGTTCCTCTCTCATTGTCTGTTGCCCTTCCACGACAAAATGAAGAGCATATCGGTATACTTTTTCTCACTCAATTCAGTCTTGTCGTTTACTCACAAGAAACGTCGCCATTTGTATAACTGCGCTCCATATTAGTTCCGAAGTATGCTACTTGGAGCTACATACCCCAAAATCGTTATCTATGCATGTCTCGTTTTAAAAAGGAAGTTGACAAAAATGGTTAGGAAAATCCTTGGATTCCAATGTTACCTAAGATAACGTCATGGCCTTGAATTCTGCACCATTGACAGGTTTTAATCTTAATGTACATATGTTTATGCTCTCTGCAACTAAAACTTCAAAGCAATTGAAGAATTTTCTAGCGCCAAATAAAAGTGTACCCAGCGAAAGCAAGAGATGAACCCATCATTTTGTTGGCAGTAAGTGACAGTATTTATAGCAACCGTTTTCTTCCCGCCCTTTCTTCAAGAGGTAAAGCCGCCTTTCGAAGAGTAAACAACGCAACAATTCATTCATTTTTGGCGCAGGCGTCTGCTAAGAACTGTTTCTAGGCGGTCGGAGTGAAACTGAATAGTCATAAAGTGTTCCCGTTTTCTCAGCAGTTACCCAAACGATACCGATGGCAGATGCGACGAAAAGAGCAAGGCTCGCGGAGGAGCTAGAAAAAGTACGTACGCCTCCTGCATTTTTAGACTGCATTTTGCAAGACAGTCAAAAATTACTTTTTTTGAAATGTTATGCGAATTTACGTTGGTCGTGGCCTTATGCTTTCTAATAGGTCTGTTTAGCGTTTGGTCGCCTAATTACATGTGTACTATTGATACCCTTATTAAGTTTGGATGTATGAGTTAGAAATTAGTTTGAACAAAATAGTGATATTACTTGAACCTGTCTATCTTCATTCTATTGGTTATCCCTGTAAAGTCTTTTAGTAGTAGCGTACTGCCATTGTTGGAACACTTGCGGACGTATGCAGGAAACGATACTTGGAGTATTGGCTCCTGCCTTTCAAGACTTGTGTTCGAACGGTGGAATTATTAACTGTATTCTAAAAAGCCACATTGATTCGAACTGTCAGACGCACAGAGCTTCGCACCACCAACAAGAGCTATAGCGAATTATGGCGACGATTCGTTGCATTAGATTTGCTAGTGCAAACGGTGATGGTATTATATGTTAAAGAGACGCCTGTGAATAACACTTATTTGGGTATTCCATTGACTCTGCATAGAGACCCAGTTGAGGTAGAAATGGCAACATTTCGATTCTATTTGGACAAAAGAAACTTCTTTAGATGAGTACACGGCCCTCGTAGCAGAGTAGAACAAAAAACAAACCGTTTTTGCCACTACCTTATGCCATCATATTTTTGATAGACTTGTACTTCTACCTGTAAGGCAAGTCTAGATTCTAAAGCTATAGTGTGCCAGGCCCACAGAAATTTCAGCAATAGCCACGATAAATTTCATGGTATTTTAGCCATACCAATTATCAGCCAATGAGTCCCAAGTCAGCCTCGTGAGTTTGCTATTCGAATGCTGATTTCCTCTATATCCGTTCGCTATGTTTAAGCTTCGCGTGGCGCATACGTTACGCATTTGACAATTAAATTTTAGTGCAGCAGACATGTATAGTACAGTTCAGCATAGAATAACAAGTATAGACCATCGTTAGGGGAAGTCACTATACACGACTGAGACAAAGGATCAACTATTCAGTAGAACATGCTTTGCTTAGAAAGAACTGTTCTTTGTCTTGATTTTATGCTTTATTGTTTGGAGAAAGTGCTCATTTCTAATCGACTTTAAATGTCCTGTCTGATACATCAACGTAACTGCTGGCCGCTGGTTTTGACCCGAATGTTGCTAATGATGGATATTTAACTGTCGCAAATCTAAACATTCGAATGTACGGATGTAGTTCGTTTTCTAGTTTTTTGAGTGGCGCTATAATTGTGATACATTTTTCTAGAAGGAAAATTGCCACTGACCCTAACCTTATACCATTTAATTTGTAGTATATAATCAATTCAATCGAATATAGCATGTTTCTTTTACTCTATGAGATTTTCAAGCCGAACAAAAGCAATGACTAATCGACTGATGATTTCTTTTAGAGTCGAAAGCTGTTAGCCGGGGCAATCAAGCCTTTCCTACCCGACATACCTCTTGAAAAACGACTGGACCTCGCCCAGACCCTAAACAAAGATGAGAATATCGACTACCTAGCAGCGCAGATTAGGTTGAGAAGGCCCATTGCAGACGAGGTAATGTATATTGTTTCTCTACAAGCTCTCTGCACGAACACTTTGCTTATTAACTGCTATGACCAAACGCAAACTCCTGCTATAGTCTGTTTAAAAAGTGCAGTCACACTGAAGCCACGAAGATACAGCTGCAAGGTAATACCTAGAGACGACCTATTTGATACAACATTGGTGCAATTTGGTTTGTTCTAACTGTAACATTACAGACTCCGCCCTGGGAGGATGACCCGGATCTTCTGGAGTGGCTTGAATCGGAGGAGGACCGAATTCGTTCTGAAGCATTAGAACGCGAACATGCAGCCGAGATAGCTACCGCCAGACTTAAAAAGGCTGAGTGGGCCTACGAGCAATATGAAACCGCAAGACAAGCCGCCACTCAGTCAAGCAAGTCCGAAAAAAGCGATGTTGTCAAGAACGCGTTCCCCCACAAATCGGAAGTAAGCCTTTTTTGTCATCTGGATGCTACTGAAAACCTGATAGATATAGTGCTTAGAAATATAGCCTCATAGAAATATAACCTCTGTAGAGTAAATTTACGTGAGCCTTCCGTCGCTCTCAAGCCCAGTCGCTAAACTTAGGCACGACAACGCATTCGCTATCTAGCGAAAGAAAACGTGTGTAGATTTCATTTCATTCGATACCTATGTTTATACGCGTTCTTCATTGTATCTGCGTGTGATTTATACGTTACTTAATGCAACGCTACTCTCTCAAAGACTATGCCCGCTCAGATAGGTGTTGCACGTCCGTCAACGCGAGTTCGTCGGTCGCTCTCGAAAGACGATATTCGTCAGAAAAATGGAACTCAGGGCAGCAACCGGAAATCTTCAGGCGGGACTCCCGCTCTTCGGCGGCGACCTTCATTCCTCGCCGACACACCTCAATCGCAAATCGAGGTGCACGTGACGTGTTCGAATTGTAGAGTGAACAACGAAGCCATTATTCATGCTGAGGATCTCGCCGCCGTAAGTGATCTGCTCTGCACCGGTCCGCACACGCGATGCTCCACTCGTGTATTGGCCTAAGGACCGAGAGGGATTTATCGGCCTGTCACTACGCATAACAACAAAGGATACTAAATAAAAACTGTGATATGCTACATTCGATACAAAGATTAACCGCTTGCCCAGCTGTTACTCTTATTCATCAATTTATTTACTTATATATTTGTTGTCTCGTACAATTTATCTTCCAGTTCTAAGTCTGTGCTGTTGCGCCACTTGCCTGTACTAGTGAACTTTTTATGGTCTAATAACAAGAACTCGCATTTAAATTTCAGATTGTTCAACCTCAAGGATGTCCAACCTCCAATATGTGCGTGTGTTTCATCAGCGTTCTAGTAGCCAAAAAATACATAGTATTGTATATATTGACTGCGCTGTGCGTATGCCGGATAGTACGACGTTTCTAACGGCAAAGGTTACATTATCTTTGGCTGGGCGCTCATTTTGCGTGCTAGTTTTTTTTTTAATATCAAATTCAACAGCAAAATCTGTTCTTCAACAATTTATATGGAATGAATATAGAGGCCCGCTCTGTTACATTAAACGCTGTCAACTTAAGTGCTCCTTTTGATTTAGTCTTTTCACTCTGTTTTTGGTAGCGTGACATCAACACCACACGGAGGCAAAAGGCTCCGTGCTCCAGTACTGCTGCCTGACGCCTGGAAAAGTGAGGCGCTATTTAGTGACAATGTCCAAGTGCCGCCTCCTCTTCGGAGATGTTCGTCTGTGCACTTCGATGATGAGAAATTCGACAGCTCCAAGGAGCAGGTTCCTTACGCTCACAAAGACCGCACCTTTGACATCGGTGCGAGACCCATTAGCATAATTACACTGTACAATTTGCATTCAATCCCCTCGTGCTAAGGTTTACATGTGGGCGATGGCAGTCCCTAGATTTAAATTAATTGTTTAAAGCAATGCTAGGTATCTTATTTAAACAACAATGAATTTATAAAAAATTCAATCGTTAGCGGAAAACGCAAGACCAGAACGAGATTCTACTCGCTATGATCCAGATTTACGTTGCGATAAAATACAAAATCCATATTCCTTAAATTGCATACCGTTGTGTTTTTGTAAAAAAATTTTTGAAGCCTCGGTTCAGTACAAGATCTTGCCTATCCTTATTGTGCAAGCGTCGAGTGTGCCTTTTAACTTATTTTACGATGTTAGGAGGTTTGGAGGACAGGGGCGAAAAAGAAAACCGGAAGCCACAAGGCACTGAGGACAATACCCAACTTTTGGATAGCAATAATGACGAGCCATGTGCAACCGACGACATAATCAACCGGACTGTTGTCAAGGGCGACCCCTGTAAGGAATCATCAATGAACAAAGCTGGAAAAAGCACCACAGTCGTTAAGAAGACTGACGTGACTGTCATCAAGGATCGGGCACAACACAGTGACAACCTGAAAAAGTCTAACGGACCTAAATCGACAGTACCGCGAATAGCTCAGCCGCGCATAGGCGGACCATCTCGAGGTCGGACTGCAGCGAACGGGCCGGCTGGAACAGTTCGACAGGTCCGATCGCCAACCAGGGGTCCTGCAGTGAGCTCAGCAACAAGCAGAATTGCAACGGCAAAACCGGTACGTTGTTTACTGGCAGAATGAAGAACATCTTTACGACTAACGCCATGCACCATTTTGCCTTATATTCCAATGCCTGTGAATCCTGGTGCCCTACCACATGTCGTTCTATTTTTTAGGGTTGGCCATCAGCCAACATTTAAGGTCCACGGTAGCAGTTTTTGCATTACTTCGTAAGACGGACCCCATACAAATGTAAATGTGCACCGGCGGTGATCTAAACCGTGCACCTACGTGTCTCCTCCGGCCGCAAGGCGTATAGCCACCGAGCTTGACATGTCGTTCTATCTAGTGACGTTATATTTGCTTTATTGTGGATATAGGTGCTCCCGTCCAAAACGTCAGCGTTGCCTAGTGAGCGTGCCACTCGTCGCCTATTGGGTGGCATGGGAACAAGAGATGTCGGATCAACTCGGTCTGGCGTGGGAACTGGCTTTCGGCCATCTAAGCCGGCTGGTGCTGGAAGCAGGGTTCCTCAAGCTAACAAGAAGACCGACAAGTGAACAAAAAAGCTCTTAGCATGGTGCGCATTTTAGTAGAAGCGCCAATTGCACTGAAGTTTTTTACAAGTTAACGGCCACTGCAGGTGTGTTCGTAGAATAAAATACGTACGACTCGTACGTTGTGGATATGAACAAAATACATTACTTTGTTTTTCCGTGCGGTCCGGAAAACGATGTATACAGTATCGTGATCAGTTCAACCCCTGCAGACAGAACTGCCGCTTTTGATATAACGGGCTGCGGTTTCTACATTCAACTGTTACTATACTTGGCCCGGGTGGGTTGACACTGTTGCCGCAGACTGAACCAAGGACCAATCGTTTTGACCCGTTGCTTATATAAGGGATGAGTAGACGAAATACCGACTGACTGACATCGCAACGGCGCGTTTCGCCCATATACGTCTACAAAGGTCCTTCAATGTGACATGTTATCAGTCCGCTTGGCTTTCTACAAACGCGATAATTCGAGTACCTGACGAACGCGACATCTGAATCGTACTTTCGTTGGTCAAGTGTGACTACACTGAACTCAAAGACTTATTCAATTTTAAGAAAATAGTACATCGCCGCTGGCGCTGAAACTTCGAACTTTTGGAATTCCTGATACAACCCACCATCGTAGCGGTCAGACAGTCAAGATATAGTTCGAAATAGGAAATGTGTCTCAAAGCTAAGTGGCTCTGTGCATAATGATAATATAAAAAATACTAACAGTATTATATTATCGCTGTACAAACTAGGATCTTTATTTATTACGTTCTTATTAGCTGGGAAGAGGCATTTGTCCTTAGTCTACAAAATTGCAATGGAATATTTTAAGAAACATTCCTATCTACAACTGCTTCATGATGATGACATTTAGCTGTTACGGCCTAATGAATCGGGATATACACATGCATTTATATTCATCCAAGTGCGAGCACCATATTAATTGAAATCCAGTGCCCATTAGCATGTCTACACGATAATTAATTCGAGAGAGGTACATCTAAAGATAATTTTGCAATTTTGCTAAACGGCTTTTCCTAAAATTTATTTATCTCTGTTTTTATAATTTTCCGTCTCAATTTGTTTTATTGTTGCTAAATATCATTGTAAGCAGCACTTGGTAGCGAGACCTTCTTAACAACAATAATGAAGTTATTGGCACCGACCGCACAAGGATTTAACCGTATACAAATGTATGCATATGAATATTTTCATACATGTACACTGAACAATAATATCGTCTCACAGCGTATTTCCCGTTGAGTATCTCTCAGCTACTGCGAGTTAATGATTTTAGAACAATTTATGACCTTTGCAGTTGTGGATAAGCTCCGCAGTTGAAAATGTCAGTTCGATTTTGTAAATATGACAATGAACTCTCCTACCGTATGCATGCGTCCACCAACTGCTGCCAGGACCTTGACTGGAGATCACTGTCAACCGTATCTAAGTTTTTTGTCATGTTTGGGATACACGCGTGTTGTGTGAACTCAGCGCTCGGTTAGTCCCAGCATCCGTAGGAGTTCTAGGTCTTTCGGCATCACCGTTACTCTATTGGCGTGGGCGGCCACCCGGGCAGCGTCGGTGAACAGCGACGTCAAATAGAATTCTGCGATAGTTTGTAGTGCCTCGATAGCTTCCGTCGTATATCGAAAACCGGCCAGTGGCCCTACAATTTCCTGGGTCACCTCGCGCACCACTCGGGTAAACGGAAGTTTAGGAATGAGCAGTTCTGGCGTTGCCTGCAGCCGCCGAACCTCTTGCAGGTTACGGATCATTCGAGTAACCTTTTGACTCTCTGTCTTTTTTGGGGCTGGTTGTTTACGCCGTGCATTTTGGGCGGTTTGGCTATAAGTTTGGTTCAGAACGCTGCTCTTAGTTCGTACGTGTGTTGCCCTGCTACTTTCGCCTTGTGTAGACGACGTCGCCCTCTGGGCGGGCGTCCACTGTTTCACTTGACTGCTTGGAGTCGTTATGGATGAATCTTTGGGGTTCTGAGAGGCGCGTCTAAAGGGGAGGGATCTGCTCCTCTTTTCTTCTTGTCCAGTAGTGCCATTCTCGTCTTGGAGTAGCGTGGCTTTCTTCGCGGGAGACCTGGCAGGTGCAGAGGATGGACCGGCAATGCTAATCCCCTCGGTTTCACCTAACTCTTCCTCGGAATCGGCAAACACGGATGGCTCATCAGTCTCGAAGACTGGGGCGATTAGTTTCTGCTTCGCCTTCTTCGAAGAGGGTCCTGGCTTTGTCTTGGACGATTGTTTGCTTGATTGCCCTTTTGAACCCGGTAACTGCGGCTTAAGTGTGGCGCCAGGCTTTGGGCGAGTAGTCCTGGCTGCACTAACTGGACTTGTCCTTGGTGATGGACGACTTTTTTCAATTTCGCTTCTATTCTCCTCTTGTTCTTCTTCTCGCTGCTGATTTTTTGTTTCTTCTTCTTTCTCAAAATGCTCAAGAGGCGCTGAACGATTTTTTGCCTTGGGTTCCTTTCCCGATTGAGGCGGCATTGTACGGCTTTTAGGCCCCGGTCGCTTCGCTGGTGAATCGGGTATATCTTCAAATGTTTCATCTCGACCCCTAGGAAATGTTTATAGCATAACTATAAAATAATAAAATGAAGCCTAGTTTGCACCATGCATGCAAATCGGTTCTTCTAGCGGGCAATCTGGCCTTTGATTTAAACGTAGGAAATGTTCGCGTAACTTAAACTGGCAATATTTTTCAGCATTCGGTTTTTTCAATTCGATTCTTATTACCAATGCAGGTACCTCTTTCCTGCAGTACATACCCTAAAGTAGTTCTTCTCTCAACAGGTTGCACAAAAGGAGTCGAGAAGTTGATCGGGTCGAATCCTGACCTGAAAAATGGGACGTAAATGACAAAACTTTATTTTTTAAAATACTTACCAAAACATTTTCCATTTCTAATGCCTACTTCTACTGATAAAACATGCACAGAAAGACGCAGATTATTGGCTGACACGTTCAGTTCGCATCTAATATAATATGCATGTGTGAAATATTTTAATGCTAATTTTCAGAAACTTGCACTTGTTTTTATAGCGTAGGGCAAAACAACTAAGAAGCGAAACAACTAGAAAAATAACGGGTTCGAAACCTGTCCTATCTATATTGCTTTGCCGTCCACTAAAACTCTGTAGAGCACACACTGACTATGGCAAGCGTTTGTAGCATTGTTTTTTTGTAGCCTTTTTACAGCAACCTCGCAATCCTGAGTACTAGTAGTACTAATAGTACTAATAAAAGCAATAATAACGTAAACGTAGTACCGAACTTGCTAGTCTATTTTTGGACAACTACGTACAACGGAGAGAACGGAATTTGGTTATCGTGTCATGGTGACTCTTTGGGTAACTTAATACAGGACTAAACATTTCTTTCATACAGGTCCTTTCATAAGAACATGATGCAACGCTAGGATTCTGACCACATTCACGTGCCTTTGAGTAGATGACAGTTTTGCTTCTTCGACTTCCTTAGAAGGCTGCTTTGCTTGCTGTCTTCGCGGACTTTTTCTCACAGCTTTCGAACTAGGCTGGTCATCTCTGACAAATGAGACAAACATTCAACACTGATGGCGGTTAGTTTAGTTCCGTGGAATCATAGACCAATTTTTTTGTGGAAGCATTGTAGGTTGAGTACAGACCCAAAATTATCAATGTATGTCATTAGGAGTTAAACTACTAAAACTGGCAGCTATTACAACAGGAAAGTTTTCATGTTGCACATAGAAAGCTGAATGCAAAAAGACCAGGCCTTGAAAAACAATTTTATTTGAACAGTTGCACACTGTCGCGTATTCAGCTGTATTGCTCAACTTTTAGCCGCAATGGTCTGCTGATCCAGTGGAAGGGTTTTACGACAAAGATCACAGATTAGTGTTCAATGAAAACCTTTGTATAGGTTTCCGATGCCAGAAAAAGCTTGTTAACAACTTTATAAAATCTTGAAATACAGAAATAAAAATCAGCGTTCCAAATCGTCACGTTACAAACATTACTGAAAAAATACGTGTACATGCAACGTTGACCGTTGCACCGAGAACTCAAACTTATCATCGTTCACGTTTCTGGTTTGTCATTTACGCTCTTCAATTGTTTTTCCGCTTCATATACCTCTTGCTCTGCGTTTGGATATCAGCCGAATTCTCATCATCACGACCAGATACACGCGACTGAGTCACCCCTCCCATCCGACTTCTGTGAAGCAAGGAAACAACGAAAACACAAGAAATGCTTCCGTAACACCCCTTTTGTTATTGGCAGTTACTTCTATAAGAGAATCGTAATCAACTGCATAACAATTATCTAGGTCCATCCTTTGAAGGATGAGGCAAATATGTCGAGCGAACGTATGCGAAGTTAATTAAATTGTCGGGACGGACTTCTCAGCGTCAAATAAGCAGACATATACGCAAACAGAGACTTACTCATGATGTGTGACATTAATTGAGGACAGCGAATGCTCTGATTCAGACATACGAGATCGTGAATCTCCAAAATCGCGGGTTGGTGCTCCTAACTCGACGGTATCACCGATGCTAAGGCAAAGCGGTCAATGAAAACGAAAAATATCGAATCATTAAGGCCTAAATGGTGCACACATAGGAATTTGCCTATGTAACAGCTCGTCTAAGCACTTCTGCTCAACGCCCTTCACTGTTGAAACCGTGGTAGCGTATAGAGCCATGGCCGCAAAAACAAATTGGCAACAACAAGGACAGACACATGCAAAACCATTAATGACACTCTGTTGTGCACGTTGTATAAGTACCCTGTATGCAGTTTTCGATCATTCTAGAAAGAATTGCTTACGTTGGGCAAATTTTTTGAATTAAGTTATTTCTGAATGACAATTCGTTTCTTCTCGACCAGGGGCACGGTTCTTTTTTTCTTCTTGCGACAGGTGATTTGCAAGTTGTAGAATCAATAGGCATTGCCCCAAAAACCTGCGACCACTGGAGGGTTTTCGATGTCGACCAATGATGAGATAAATTTGTTGTCAGAATATTTTATAGCGGGGGGAAGGGAGGTAACCAATTACACGCCGCAACTCCGTGCAATTAATGTGTGCGTTCTGAGGCGCCCTATAAACAAACACAGCACATTTCGTATACAGTGATACGAAATAGCATGTAACAGAGTACATTTATCTACTCTATTTTAATTACAGCTAACACAGCTGGCAAACTCCACGACTGGCTATCTACTATGTATTTAAAACAGTATTATGATTAGTTAAATTTTTATTTACCTTTTTCGGTTGGCTGTGAGATCCATCAGCGGAGAACGGCCATGAGATCGGTCTTGTGACCGGTCGCCAATAGCCCCAGAGGCTCTGACGAGAACAAAACAAATTGTGCGTCAGTGCTGCTACAAGTTTGCGTAAAATCGGAAGCAATTGGGGCCCTTAATAATCGCGGCCAATAAAGCCCTCTGCTTTTTTCATATCTTTTCTATGGCTCCGCTATGTTTTTCACATATCCTATCCAGAGAATATTAATGTTACAGTATCGGAATACCAATTTCGATCCCTAACGTTTAGTTGGTTGTTAAATTATCATGTTAAAACTATGACTGCACTACGGCACGTCGAATTAAAGAAGCAATTGATTTACTTACATTCGTTCTAACAGTTTTTTGCGCATCTGCTCGAGGTTCATAGCCTCCTGAGTGGCGGGTCTGCTTGCCGCGCTGGGACGGCCGATTGAACTGTCGGAGGATGATGACGTGCTCTCATTAAATCCCCCCGCTAGCAAAAATAACAAGAAATGAAATTAATTGGCGTTTGAGAGAAGCATTTTACTCTGTCATACAAGCACGTAGTCAGCAAAGTTGGTTAACAACCCCAGAGGTGAATTTCAAGGCGCATTTTATTACTATAAATGTGATAGTCACTAAAATCCCTATCATTATTACGATAGAGCGTACTGGTATGAGATTATGAAACGGTTCAAAAAAGCTCGATTTGGTTGCAATTGACCGAGCCTCAACTGTTTACGGTATATGATGTATGAGTTCTATATTAAATGTTTCACATCTATATAGTAAGTCTATTTCTATTTTTTTCTTTATTCTTAGCTCTCTCTGTTTCTTTCCATATATATATATATATATATATATATATATATATGTGTATATATATAAATGTGTGCATATTACTATGGTGAGGACCACAAGTCGGAATTAAAATACGCCGGGGGTATGATATGATAATTAGGGCGAGAAACAGTAAACAATTCATGGGTATCCGGAAGGCAAAACTGTACTGGTCCAAAAATTCGAAACTTCAATGAATTCAGTGTGAGATGCGTTATTGAGCACAAATGGCTGGGTCGTATCTGTGTGAAAAAAACATACGCATCTAACTCTGCCAAAACTGCAATAAGGAATTGCATACATATTACATGTATGTTTTAAAAACTGTCCACTAAAAATAATTCGTATGCCCTATAGTTGCGACAGGTGTTGTCATTTATACCTAACTGTTTTACAAATGTAGTCAGCTGACTGTTGAGAAAATCCGATATATAACTGCTTTTGACGACTGACTGCCTAATTGTCGCTGATCAATAAAGTATTCTGCTCCCTTAATATGTCTGACCCAGAAAAACACTTTGACAAATTCTCCACTGATAGACTTACCAGCCAAATAGGGATTAGGCGGTTGATTTTTAGCCATTTTTGCCGTGAAATGTGATTGATTTTTTCATTAAACGAGAACCGTCAAGCCTGCACTAACACAATCTGTTTGTTGATCCAGCGGCAACGCCAACAACTACAATACGGCGGAGAAACACACCATTCGCATGCGGGCGAACGTAATAATTCGGATCCTACTTTGGCACATATTTTATAGAAGGCGCTCCACTTCCCGGTATTCTATGGTCCAAAAGTTAGACTCAAATTGCCGGCATAGCAGAAATGGCGCCAACAGTGGTTTAATGTATACCGTAGGATGAATGCATTTCTGCTTTTATTCAACAAGCGCAAAAGGCAAACAATTTGTAATGAGAAACTCCAAGTGTTATTCGTAGACCTATTTTAACATCGAAGGTTTTTATTGACACAAATACGATTTGTGATAGGAGACGACGTTATAGCGTATGAGAGGTTCCTTTTATATTAATCAAAACTAGCAAAAAAGCACTCTTGGTTGGACAGAAGCCGAGCCTCTAAATGCGTGAGGAAATAAAGATGAAATGAAGATTCGATCGTTTATGTAAACTAAGTGAGGTACTGAATTAAAATCACGTACTAAGTGGTACATTGAAGTGATACCTACTGAGATCTTCAATAAATCTAGATTATATACAGGATACACGGCATATAAAAATTAAACCTTTTTGAGCACTTGCGAAACAAATACCATGGCTATCGGTTTTTCATGATAAGCTGCACGCGTACTCAAGTAGAGATTTACTTGTCGTAGAATAGTGAACAAAACGCCATAACCCGTAAATAGAAGAAAATTTTTGTTCATTTATCGTGATAAGCAGTTTAGCAAGATGACAAGTCATACAGAGCAAAGTATGAACTACCCACAAATATTACTACGCTTTTTACCCTCATTAAAAATTACCAATATAGTTTATGTAGGTATATACGTATTGCTTTATCGATCAAATTGATGCAGATAGGTAGTTGGTCTGTGACCATGTAATCCAGCACACTCGGAGTCATTCGAGGATTGTTCTTTGAGATGTATTTTTGTGGACTCTTTTCTCTGAAGATGATATCAAAAATATTTAAATATGCTCACGGACGCTAGCCCATGAGCACTTCCAATAGCTTACATACGAGAGGATGCATTCAGACCTATCTTTCCAATTACCCTGTTGTTTACATAACTATTCGTCTGCAAATTGCAGTGTATATCTCCGATACACTGCTAGAGGCACTCCAGAGGGACGATAGACAATATGAAATAAAGAGATACGAAGTGAGTTAAGCTATTCAGATCGAGTGGACTGTAGTCTGTCAGTCTTACAAATATTGATGCCACATGGCTCCGAAATCACCCTCACAATACAAATACCCTCCATTCTTTTCATGGTGCCAGTAAATGCTCTTCACTTCTTGATGGTGACATTTGACAGCTGTCCGTGACGTTATAAGCTGGATTTCAAAGATGTCTCTTTTTCAAGATATTTGTGTCGTATGGTAATAAAAATACACACATCCGAAACTTTCTTCACTCTAACTAATGCTGCTGGAGAATTTCGGGCGTCCCGTGACACCGTAGGTCCTCAGAACTAGGCGCCAGGGTCGCATTGAATCCAGTCAGGAAGCTCCGCCTGTTCCCTCCGAGTAGACCCATATTTTTCCGAAATATACAAGCATAAACTTGCTCGATTCCATCCATTGAAAGTTTCGCAGTTCGCAGGGAATTTAACTCTCAACAGATCGCTTCAATTACAAAAGTGTGTGGAACACCACGATGGGTGACACTGACGAGCGTCAATTAGTACAGGTTGATTAATTCTTGCTATGTGCTACGCAGACAGTCGCGAAATTTCTTCCGATTAAATGGTCACTCTATCAGACAAGTGCGGCGTGCTGCTAGCCTCTGTAATGCAGACTTAGTTATTAGAATAATAATAATTATTGTGAGACGACCAACTAGAAGAACAAGCTCTCGGAGCTTGCACTTATTGAAACATATGTAGGCATGGGCAAAAAAAGTGATGGATATACGCGTCTTAGAGTTGTATCGACTTCACTAATTATTGTCGATTTGTCTAGATAGCCTTATTCTATCATCAATTTATCGATTCATCGAATTATATTCACGTGCGCCATGTTGGTTGCATATGCGAATGTCATATTCAAAATGGTAGTTAACCGACGTATTTGTCTCGCTTGAGTGAGCGAAAAAACTAAAATTTAGTATCGCTTCTTCACTAGGGTGATCCCAGTAAGGGGAAAACGCAGTGATGCGTTTGGAACGTTTCTTACACCACATTATTCCTGAATGATTAACCGTCGACTTTCGTCTCGGCTTAGTGGTACAACATAAGCGTTAATCCGTAATTTGAAAAAAAATACCCACTCTTAACCTTCCGTTTCAAAAAGTTTTTCTTAAATCTCGTAGTGACTTGCAAACGTCCTGCAGACTTGTCATGATCTTGGTGGACGTCGCCGTTACAATTTGCAAGCATGCTTGCAAGTTCGATTATGCGCTGTAAGTTGAAAATTGACGAGGATGAAATGATATTACACTGCCTGGTTTTTAGAATTCATTTGTAACTGTGCAATGGCTCTCGTGCGCACTTTCAAGATGAAAAGTTGCTTGTAATCGTGGATGCCTGTTGCGTTCAGGTGTTGGAAATTCGATCTGAAAGAAAATTCGTGCAATCAACGTCTCTTTTCGGGAAAACGATTCATTTGTAAGGTCCACATGGATGAAATTCGTTGAAGCAAATGATTAGCGTTTAGCCGTAGGAACAGTCACTTAGCTCTTAACTTTGGCATACGTTTTTGGTATTCGTGTGTGTACAATCGTCAATATAATAATAATAATAATAATAATAATAATAATAATAATATACATATATATAGTGAAAAACCAGCGTGTGTGTCTAAAATATGTGCATAGCACGCCTCTGATCCAAAAATATGTTCTATGAAGTAGTACAATCACAATAAGATTCCACTGCTGTTTTTCATTTAAATCTGCTAGAATATTTTGTTCTTCAAAATTTTCAATAAAAAAAAGAAGTGTTTTTTACTCAAAAAACAACAAGAACCACGATAAGGGAAGCTCTTGAATTTCTGTACCAGTCGCTTTACTAATTTGCTTATAACTTAAGCTGGTCGACGACCCATGGGAGCTCATCGGAATTCGAGGCTCGGTGACGTGGATCTACAAAGGTCGAGTAAACCAAATGGGGGTCTTGGTTCAACGAAATGACAAGGTCGTCCACGAATTGGACTGCAGCAATATAACGTTTGGTTGGCATGGCGCTATAGCAAAAATCGCTCTGGCATATGCGGTACTATGGTCTCGACAATGTTGATTATGTCGACGTCGTTGACATATCCGAAATGGATACAAACTGTGCGTAATTCGTGCCTGCAGACAACCGCCGGATTCGCGGTTACGGGCGGGTCAAAACTTATAACTATACGAAACACCCCGCTCAAAACGTAAAAAAACATGTATACATATATATATATATATATATGCATCAACACGTGTTAGCGCAAGCGTTGGTAAAGATCCAACATTACTGCTATGCTATCAAAGATGTTGCTAACTGTCTTATAATGCATACTAATTTTACGTTAGGGGTCATAGGCAATCGAATCAGCTATAACAACTGTATGGGGTCTATATGAGTGTTTCAGTATAGGGTCGTCCGACTAAGTGCGTATATGCACCTTTGATGTGCAGTGACGGTGCTGCCATTTTCTGGATATCCGACGCGTACTTTTGCTCACGAGCAATTTCTTAAAGTCGTCAAAACGTCATTAACTTCAAGTACGATTCAAATCGAAAATTAATGCCGAGAACCGAGGATTTTACCATTTTAGTGCTGACCTTCTAAGCCATTTTTAGAGTTCGTTGGTGCTCAAAATAATAATCACATTAGGACATTAACAAGAATTTTATCGACATAAAGTGTATTATTTCATGATCCAGCTGCACTACTGTGCTATTTTGATATAAGTACTTGATATTATTTTAATTTTCATTTTTACTTGCGTAGTCACGGACCATCTGACTGACCTTTAGAAAAATTGCACCTGCCTCTTTGCATCCCCCAACAACTTCGAACTGACCAAAAATCTCGTCCAACTACGATGTCGCGTCCCTCTAGTAAATTATTGTGGTATTGATTGACAATAATCAAAGCATTTGGTAGAGGTCTTTGAAGCAGCTTACTTTAGTGACAGCACGAGAGGCGAAATTAAACCGCTAGTCAGTTTAAAGCGACAAAAAATAATTCCATCAACGAACACAAAAAACACAACATGCTTGAATCACACAAATACCGTGAGATTTTATTGTTCATATGTTCACCACATTTTTTGTTTCAACGTACTCGACAGCTATTGTTCTGTGTTCGCAAATTATTATTTTATAATAATTTTATTCTTATGGTACATGAAATAAACAATGAAGTCCTAGCCATTTCGTCGCTTTTAGTGCCACCCGCCCCGGTTTTCTTTCATTTCCTCATCATGATCCTAATCGCACCGTCTAATGCAACCGCTTTTGTTTCGCTATGCGTTCCCTGCTGTGGATATTCGCTTGACGCTTTTGGATTAACAGGAATGCATCTGCACGGTTGTTCTGCCGCTTGCCAATTCATCACTCCCACTTCTCACCTGTCCCACCATTCTCCGTGCATTTTCTCTACGAGGAAGCTTCTGACTTTTCTTCATTTGCTTCTTGTTTTTCTGGATATTATTGTCGTTACTCTTGTTGGCCCTCGTCGTAAATATTACTCTTAATTATTTGCAATATTTCTTATTCACTCCTACAATTCGAAGCGGCGGTACGACTAACATTATTTTATTCAGTTATCCAGCATCGATCCAGCCCTCATCTGTTGCCTCCCCTATCGTCTAGAAAACGTATCCCAATTCAAAGCGTTCGTATTTGTTATGTCCGTCGTTCGGTACCCGTGGATAAGCGGCGACAAGGGCGTCCTGCGAGCCGATATACAGAGAGTTGTAGATCTTCCAGTAGACATCACGCACTTTTCGAGCCGGATGGAACAGGCCCTGTAAACAATACTGAAGCAGACGAGCCGGCCCCAGTCCCACCCGCATGCCTTCAACGGCGCCATGGAACGCCTGAATAAGATGTGGGCTCGTCTCGAAGATATTAGGCCACACGTAGTTCAACAAGTGTGTAAGCGCATCCTCACAGCCGAACCCAACCACCCCAAGACTCATGTGTTGTATAGCAAAACATGCTGTCTGCCGATGGACGAGATCGCGATCCATGAGTGCATCCTCGAGCAGTGGCGTTACGGCGTAGATGTAGTCCTTGCCCATTTCGCCGATGTATTCGAACAGGAACGATAGCGACTTGAGTACACCGTTCTGTACGTTCATCTCCGGCACGCGGTATTCGTTCATCAATGCCGGAAGTACGGTGAACGGCGAACATGTCTCCGCCACAATGGCGATCGCCACGGTGGTACATACGCGATTCTGGCGCTCCTGTACGCGCAGATTGTTCAGCAGAGTCGAGAGCACGTCGTGCGGTCCGATGGCTTTAGCAATATAGCCAAACGTGTTTACAGTTGCCCGTCGAATTGCCTTCTTGTGAGCTTTAAGCAACTCGAGTAGCTCGAAGCAGATACGCATCCACTCTCGAGCAGAGACGAACTCGGCACCGCGATCTGCGATACGGCCGACGAGGTCGATGCAGTTCTCCTGCACCTTTTCGTGGCGATTTTTGAGAATTGGCGTAAGACGTGGTAGCAAATCTTTGATCGGCGGATTCATTTTCGACATGCCAATGACATTGACAATGGCCTTCAATGCCGCCAGTATTGAACCCAACACCTCTGGATATTCCTCTCCCAAGTATTCGTACAGAATCTGGCCGAGATGCGACATAAGCTTCTCCTCCTGACATGTCTTCATCACAACGGCGATCCGGGCCACCAGATCAGCCGCCTGCTGACGTACTTTTGCGCTCTTGTTATTCAGACGCCACAAGATCGTACCGCAGATCTGAGGGAGGTACGGTTTGACGCGCTTACCAAGCGCGTTCACAATAGTGCCGAATCCGTTCAGCATTACCATGTCTTCTGAGGTCTGCTCCTGGTATGCGTACAGCACACCATCGATTAACTGTTCCTCTAGACGTGAATCAATCTCGGCGGCACCGAGGTTGGCGAGAATCTTTTCCGCCGTCTCCATCACCATTTTCCGATATTGCTCGTTTTCGTCCTTCAGATCGTCGACAATGCGGTTAACAATTTCCGCGGCGCCAACCTTGTTAGCGATTTCGACTGTTGTGTCGACCAATTGTCTGAAATGCGCAAAACGCCATACGTTAATCATTGCTTCATGCCGAAAGAGCAGTTAGGCATGGAAACTGTATAACAAAATGCTCCCGACACAAGAATGGGATCGTAAATATTATCAGCCCGCTAGAACGTTGTTTATGTATTAAAGCACTAACAGAAGAAGAGAAGCTGTACAATTTACGCCGTCGCTCTTGAGCCCGACATTTCGATCTAGAATGTCAAACGCCAGTGAAGCGTACACCAATATTGCCCACTACAGAATAATGCATAGTAATAATGCATTTCGCCTACTTGTAGTTTCTCTTGTCGAGTGCCATGCGATGATTCCAAAAGTGCCTGAAGAAGTGAGGCAGCACTTCATCCTTGATATATTGCGATTCCACACCATCGGTGGCGCAACACTGTTTGACGACTTTGAGCACAATTTTCTTCATCTCTTCGTCGGGCGACTGAAACTCTCGAATTAGGATCAGCATCACTTCACGCGTATAGTAGTTGGCATATTCGGCGTCCATCAACGGGATCAGGTAGCCGATAGCCTTTAAGAAGGCAGCCAGACCTTTACCACGATGCGTACGGATACCTTTCCATAGGGGTTTGAGAACGCTGTCAAAGCTCTCGATGCCTAGTGACAGTGCAGATGTCGACACAAGGATAAACACCGAATCGAACAATTAGCATCGAAACAGAACAGTATACCAAAAAAGAGAACCGACCGGTATCTTCTGTCAAATCGATATTTCAAGTTATTTTTTAGAAATAACCCCTACGACCAATATGATTCAGTATAATTGCACAGTTTCAGGAGCAACTGAGAAGCTAGACATTACACATAGAACATATCTCGATACCGAACGAACGTCTGGCAACGCATAGAAGCATCATGTTATTGCTTTTATCCTAGGTTAATCAAGTTCGTGCTACCACCTACCGTAAGGTGTGGCGGCCTCAGCGAGCGCTGCTAATGCCAGCGCCGTAATCGTTCGGACCTTCTGCTGCTCGTCCACTAGCCCATGCTCGATAATCTCAACCAGCGACCGCAAATGGGGCAGGATCGCGCAGCCCATCAGGATGGCTATTTGCTGGACGATTTTGATGCCCGTATGACGCGCTTGCCAGGACTTCTTCGATTTGCAGACGGCCTTCAAAAAAGGTAACAATGCTGGGATGCCTGAAGTTCACAAGACAGAAATTCGCCGTAGCGAATGCAAAAAATTCGAAGGGTTAATCAGTTCGACGTCAACGGCGGGGACGGGTCGGGACGTGGGAACTACCGTATTTCGTAGCATCGCTCAGAACCGCATTGGGTCAGCGTTGCGGCGTTGTTGGGCTACGATAACGGTAGAACGATGCCCAGTCCACGTAAAACGTGACCTTTTGTCGAATGTCTCTTTTTTTGTTATACATTACCGTGACGTCGGTCTCATCTCAATGAACGCGCCGGGAGGGAGTTCAACGGCTAAACAAGAGCCGGTCTCGCTGCTATAAGATATACACATGTTACTACCGAGTCGTGAATACAATTCATCATAGCTTTATATTCGTAACGGCACACATAGTGTACGCGCATACAGATTCGAAATAGGCACAAAGCAAACCCCTATCAAAAAAGTATACAGCATCTGGGCGAACAGGCGTGGACCAAAATGAATAATGAGCTCATCTCACAAAGAAACGCGAATGGAAGAAAAAAGTTGATCTAATCGAGTTACGAACGAAAACATAAGACAATTGAGTCGGTAAAATTATTAGAGATGAGTGTTAGAATGAGATGCTTTAGGGGACGATTCGAGTGTGAGTCGAAGTATCGCAAAGGGTGCACATACCAAGTGCAGACGCGACGACAGCAAAGGCACGGGCGGTCGTGTTACGAACGTACTCATCAATGTTGTCGATGTCGGGTCGCATTGTGGAAATCATCGTGGCCAAGCCAGCTGCCTTAGCCAAGTTCGAGATAATTTCTCGCCCCTCGACACGCGCATAATAATCTTCGTCGATCAGCAGTGGCTCAATGACCACCTGTAAATTAATATCGCAAAAAAATGACGACCGTTTTGCTCAGGTACGTTAGTAAAATATGTTTTATATAGATCTTAAGTATTGTGTAGAGATGTCAAGCTGAATAGGAATTTTCTAGTATAGTTTCGGAAGTATTCGTTCAGTAGTTATCGATCATACGAAATGTGAAATCTAACAAAAATATACAGATCCTTAAATAGACATAAACTTATCATGTAAATATCAGCAACTGTATAATTATTGGAACGTGACCATTCGTTACATGTCCGTACAAGTGAGTGGCCTAACGTGTCCATAGATCTACTCGCGCTATACCCTAATATATATGCATATTAATTCATATATATGTATAGTAATTAATATATATGTTTACTAATTAATATATATGTATATTAATTTAGACACACTACGAACAGTACTTACAAGAATTTTATGGACGTACGGTCGTACGAGATCATCAAGTTTGTAGAGAACCCTATCGATAACTTTCACCAATAGATGTCTTTCCTGGTCCTCCAATGTTGGACTCATCAGAAGGGGTAGGATCTGATTGAACAGAGCACCTGGGCCAAACTCCCGTGCCTTGTCTGTGATCTGCCGCATCGCGGATTTTCGCATAGGTGGCGTTCCGTTCTTAATTTTCAGAAGCAGTGTCATGATCTTGCGCTCTTTGGACTCTTCGGGTGAAAGCAGATCCTCATCGACATCAGTCAAGAGCTTGTCGAAGTATTGCATATCCTCAGGTTTCAGCGGCGGGAGCGATGCACTTTTGGGCTGCGCGTCGACCACCTTAAGGGGTTCGTCCTTCTGGAAGAAGAAACCTCCGCCGGCCCCAATACCACCCAACGGAGTCGGGGTGGCCGCCAGTTTACGCGCCGGGGTTCGAATAGGCACGTATCCGGACGGCGGTGGCAAAACCTTGTAACCAGGCGGAAACAGCGAGTCAAGCTCCTCATCGGTCATTGGCCTGTTGCGCTCGTCAATTTCCTTCTCATAACGGAATATCTGCATCTGCTCGGGCGTCATCGGTATGTTAGCAGCTGGCGTCTGCATAGCGGCCGCCTTCGCGCCGATCGGTGTTGTTCCGCTCGGTGTGAACACCTGTGATGGAGTCATCGACGGAGTCATAGCGCCGGGCGTCATTTGTCCTGGAGTCATCGACGGAGTGGTCGCTACGCCCGACGGTGTCATTGACGGCGTAGCCGAGGGCGTTTCGTCCCACCGCGAGCGGCGCTTCGCCCCACCGGGCGTAGCAGCGGCCGCTGCTTCTACCTTATCGACGGCGCCGTCCACCCTCGGCGTTTCTGCCCAGCCGGAGTGACTTGGTGTTTCGCCCGTGCGCGGAGTTTCGTCCCAGCGATTTCGTCGTGTGGAGGCCTTATGTCCCGGCGTTTCGGCACCAGGAGTTGCGTGTCCCGGTGTATGGTGGGCGGGTGTAGGTTCCCACATACGCGGCGCATGGCCTGGAGTTTCAGCACCGACGGGTAAGCGACCTGGCGTTTCGGCCCATTTTTCCTGCGGCCCTTGCGCTGTATGCACGGACGGCGTGTGTGAAGGCGTTTCCGCCTGCTCCCAGCCCGCTAGGCGTTTCTTTGGTCCGGTTGATGGCGTGTCTTGGACGTCCCATCTTCGGCGCTTTTTTTCGATCGTTTCGGCGCCGTTCTTCACGTGCATATCGCCAGTCTTGTCCTTGTCCTGCAGCTTTCTCTTAAGGTCGGCCTCATCTCTTCGCACAGCTTGTTCCTTCATGATGTGTGCGTACGTTCGAGACTGCATATCCGGCGTTTTACCTCCATCGGCGAACGGATCAATTCGTTCAGGCGATATCTGTCGATTTCTCCTCTGAGCACGATACTCATCTTCTCGGTCCGCAATCCGAGGCACTCGCTTGTCAGCGAACGGGTCGAACGATTTGTCGGTCACATCTTCAAGAAACTTCTGCGCATTAATCTTCCGAGGTGGCGCGATAGGATCACCTCCGGCAGCCTCCATGTCATCATCCTAAAAATGAGAAGATCCGATAGAACTGTTAGCACAACTAATTGTATCTTTCTGCAGCATACGGTAGTGTACGGTAGCAATTCTCGATGCACTGCTTCGAACAGACGAACGCCATGCACAATGTAATGCGCTCGAAGAGATTCATTTTCCAGGCTTCCGATAACATCTGGTTCTCGACAAAGGTCATAAGCCTGTCGTAAACGTAGATTACGGCATTGCTGACACTGGAACGGTGTAGGCGTTGTGGTAAGCTTGAACTGAGTACAGCTACACAACTGAGAAGAGCTCCAAGGTAAACGACTGTTCACTTTAAAATTTTAGAGCTAATCGATAAACCAAAAGAGAAACAATGTCATCGGCCGAAGGTTTCGTAGTAGTTAAAAAATGACTTTGCACAGAAAATGTGTCAGAATTCGTTTCGTTACATTTAAGAAAAATCATTGTAAAAGATCAATGCAACGTGAGAATCAACCTTGGTGCTACCGACAATGATCATTTCTTTGTAATGACAGCTGCATCATTCTATCGGCAAACGAGCGTATGGAGGGAAAAAAGTTTTCAATGAGATTGCAACTTGTTTAACCTTCAGACGAGTCATGCCTGTACACGCGTATCCGTTGCATCAATACGCTCCTTGTGAGACGGCGTCGCCAAGCCTAAAAACAGTAGAGCAATTTAAGAATAACTAGCGCTGGCCGGGATGTGCATGTATTGAGCTTCAATGTGAGCTTATAGGTCGCGAGTAAAATTAACACATTCTTTGTCTGTTTCAAGCTCAGGACTGATTTCGCGTCACGTCGAGCGCCTAAATATACAAAATACATACGAGTATGTACTTTGATAAGCGTCAGCTTTACAGCTCGGTCTTTTGCCGTTCAGGGCATCGTCGCCATAATTGCAAGGAAGCAAATTAATCGCCGAGGTAAAGCTCCAGAATCCGACTAAAAGTTAATGTCTAATATACTTTCCCTAGTAAATATTGATGGGGCCCAGCTACACATATGCGCCAATTCTCATCGTATTTGCTATAGTCGACAGCCTTCTCTATATCAAATAGTGCATACAGTGAAGTACAAATTTGACTTCAATTCTAAGTCTGGTGTTGTCATAATAAGCACGATGGCAAACTGAAGATCAAACTGCGCGATAGGTTAGATACAACACCAGAACAAATAACAGGTATAACCCTCAAAATTAAGCGGTTAAATAACCAACTGATAATGAATTGTTCAATGAGAAAAGTTATAAATATATGAAATACAACGTCAATGTGTCTAAACTCTCCTGGGTCCAGAGTAAAAAAAAACCGGTATAACCCTCAAAATTGAGCGGTTAAAAACTGATAAACGGTTGTTTAATGAGAAAAAGTATAAGAATGCGAAACGCAACGTCAGTGTGTCTGAATCAAACACGATTTGTTTCTCGGTGTATAAGCTAGCATTGCGTACTCACATCAGCATCGACGTCATCGCTGGCAGGTATAGATGTAACATATCCGGCGAACTTATTTTTGCTTGTTGAATTGTATAGCTGACGGTCCATGTAGGGGGTATGCTCCCCCGCGCCAAGAGGGACCCCTCCATCAGCACCTCCATCGGCCAACCTTTTCTTGGCCGCCTGGATGCGGGCCAAATCCTCATCAATGTCTAGAGTCCGGTCGATGATCATCAGGACAAAAGAACAATAACGCGAAGTGAACACGGGTGAAGCACAACGTTACAGGCAGACAACAATTAGAAAACACACTTCTCAACGTTTGTAGACAAACGCTGCAAGCACGTGAATACTAGAACGATATCTATGATTACAAACCCGAATACAACTGTTCTATTTATCGACTTGATTTGTGTTGTTTTTTCGAAACCAAGTCCTTAGCACGGTCCGTTAACAAAGCAGACCTACCCGAGAAAAGAGGTTACATGAATATCGAATCCTCAAAACAAAACTAAATAAATAAACCAACCACTCAATTGGATATACGCCAGTGCGGCATAGACAAGCAAAACATAGTTTCGAAAAAGTGTCGGAGAGAGAATAATTTACACACTAACCAGAGGTAGGCATTGCGATTCGGTGGCGTTTAACGGCCCAAATCAATCCTTTGATGGAATACAACGGTGTTGTAGACAAGTTGAGCAAGTGGAGACACTTTAGAGCCACAACGGACTCTATTGCGTAAAGTAAAATGTGTCTCCCGCGATTGCGTTTCGTACCGATAGTGTATAAAGCTTGCTTCCAACATTAAGCGGGAGCCCTTCAGGCTAAACGTGTAAGACGTTTGCACAATGGCACACCTTTACTTCAGGATTTCTCACTTGAGCTGAGTTGCGAGGCACTACACCTAAGACAGGGGATTCTATGAGCTACACCCAATCGCGATGCATAATCTTAAAACGTTTCAAAAGTCGAATTTCCACTCACCGGCCATGTTGTGTGAATGCACAACAATGTTAATACTGATTCTTGCGTGCCTGACTCACAGTGTAGACGTATTTCCCGGGCGGTTCAAACCATCATTTCGTAAACAAACAAGCGATTATTGAGGCACGAAGCTTCAAATCAGATTTCTCGCAGCGCTTACATTTATGCCGTATGCATTTCATAGGGTGACTCTGCGGCTAAAATAATGCCCGTAAAAGCCGGGCAGTGATAAGATAGAATGTATACAACGATTCCTGTTATTGTTATCTTGTTTATGTTCGGCTGTCTGCAAGGCTAGTCAATCTGTATATACCTATGTATATATATATATATATAGCATGCGCGCCTGCCAAACGGTTGACACAACACACGAGTAAGGGTAATCAAGAATATTGAAGTACAAATACCTTAAAATTAAGAGTAAGTAAGAAGTATTGAGTGACAGCAATCAAATCAATCTAAAAGGTTTTCTCTTACGCCGTAAATTGCAGGCATCAACTACGTTGTGCCACTTTCGTTTAGACTATCTGAAGATATAAACTGCTTTTTCAGTTATACAATTCGTTTGTGAAGTTACGTGTAATAACTTCAGGGTGTCGACCAGCACTTATTTTACGGCACCACTACAGGTCATCTCAATTATTTTACCCCAAACGCTGATATACTTATCGAGATATCGGAAGCTTTTTGTGGTGTTGAGGATGTTCAAAATGACTACAGTTGTAATATTTTGGATGTCTCGAGCTTGTCCAATGTAGACGCAAATTCACTGTGCTATCTTCATGAAAAGTCATGGAAAAACAGTGTCGGGCCACCTTGCAGTCGGCGAATGAGTACCGGGAATCTCATAACCGTTTTTACAACTTGGAGGGAAGTGTGCGCAACGAGGCAAACATCATATTCAGCTATTTTTTTCAAGCCTCATTTTACAAGAACCGATGTTCGCCTTGTAGTTCGGATATTTAAGATCAATCAAGATTAAATGAAATCCTCTCCGTCGTCTCCATAGAATATTAAGTCAGCCTTACCGCACCTTGACCACAACATTTCCACTTTCCACAATATTTCAGCACTTTTTGAAGCACCTCGAATCCCACTGTGCATCCTTCAAATCTCTGCACAGTGTTCCTCCGGAGATTTCAGTCGTGATTTAATCGTTATCCCACCCAAGCTGTCTTAACGAAAAGTGTGCTATAACTGCAAATACGGTCGTTTATCCCTGGGCTGTCACTGCGCATAGCTCGCCCACGTGTGACGATGTAGAACGGTAAACCTGGTGTTTTTTGTTATTGTCTATGGAACAAGAGAATTAATATTGTAATTATGTATGTGTTAGCTGATAGGCTCATAGGCTTCTCTTCGAGGTTTTGAAAAAACGCGCGAACATCTCATTATATGCACTCTGCACTTTAAGTCGGCTAACGGGGACACACAACTCGTCTTTTTAACATTCTTTTTCGTGGCTTTTTCCAGCCGACATCATTGTGGAACGAGACGGCGCTGTATGGCATGTCCATGATTCTTCGGTCGTTGCCGGCGGCGCCCCATTTCGTGGTCTCCACACGGCTCCGCCTATGGTTTCTGCCTATTATTTGTAGTCGTGGCGTAAAATTATTGCGAAGGAGCTCAACGACTCCACTGCTGGGCATACTAAACACGATGAAGATTCGTGACGACCAATTGAAAAACGTTATCACTCCGGAGATGAAGACTCTTGAAGAACTTTTTGTGAAAAATGGGTACGTACATCGCTTAAGTTGTCCAATTGAGATGCCAAGCCATAAATATTTTCATCTGCCTGTTGTGCAGGGTGATTGTTTGTTTCCCGAAAAAGGACCTGACGGGTCTGTTTATTTAATGTACTACATTTTCTTCTTACACAATATTTCATTCGTTTAAATACAGGCAGGGAAAACCGTCAATATTGTCAAAAATTACCTCATAGCGATTTTATTACTCTCGTTATTGACTCGAAGACGTCAGAGATGATACCGTATGTGGCATTCTGATTTGTCTATATATATATACCCTACGCCTTTATATAATTTCCGCATAATCGGCCAAGTGTGCTAACAACGGCGATATTTTCGCTCTTCCAGCTTCGAAATTCGTATAGCGGGTGGCGCAGTCCGCGACCTTCTGATGGGCAGCATTCCGCAGGATTTCGATTTTGCGACGACAGCCACCCCTGACGAAATGAAAAAAATGTTCACCGATGAAGGCATCCGGATGCTAAATCTTGGAGGGGAGAAACACGGAACTATTACGGCGAGAATTAACGACAAGGAAAATTTCGAGGTCACGGCGCTGCGGATTGATATGGTCACCGATGGGAGACGTGCCGAGGTGCGATTAAGAGAAGTGTCGGCAATACCCTTTTATGGCCCTCAACGTAATGCGGTCACACACTGTATCAGCCCAAGTCACAAGTATCGATATGAAGTCTTTCATACGCACTACTATGCATATGATGTCTGCCCCATAGGCTCATTGGGTAGAAAACGCGTTCAGAAAAACGACAATCTATGTGAAAACAATGTGAATGGAGACGATTCAAATTTCCAGGTGGAGTATACGACGGATTGGCACACCGATGCCAACAGAAGGGATTTGACTGTGAACGCTATGTACTTATCGTTTGACGGGACCGTATACGACTACTTTAAAGGAATCGAACATCTTAAAGAGCGCAAGGTGCGCTTTGTGGGCAATCCGGGTTATCGAATCCAAGAGGATTACTTGCGTATCCTGCGATATTTCCGGTAGGTGGCCATGACTACTGTCAACTATATATATTTTAATACGCATTGGCTTTATGAAATCGTGACACAAAATGAGAAATCTACAGACAATGGCAAGGAACGAACCAAAAAACTTCAAAATTGCAAAAACTGTTTTTGCTCCTGTGCATAATGTAGAAACTATTGCTAGGAGCATTTTCTTGTGCGCGATGCCAGGAATGCATTGCTGAAACAATCTATACGGGGGGTTGTAACTTAATGTTTATAATGTATAAACTGCAGAAATAAATTATTATGCGAAAACGCGTTTCTGCTGTTTCTTCCCCTCTGAACCAGAAAACACCGAAAAGATTTTTTAGTCTTCATACCGGTTTGCAGATACAAACTTTCGTTTCCTAGGTTTTGTGTATTTCGTATGATAAAGCGATGAGGTCCAAGAAGTCCACCATTATCGAGTCTGCAAGTGTTAGAGATAAAACGTAACCGATCTGTTACTTTGTTTCCCTCAAAGAACATACAAACACTTTTTTCTGTCAATCATGTTTTGTCCTTTTACAATGTTTTGTCGTTAATCGTGCTTCGTCTTTTTTCATGTTCATTCTTGCATACAGCTTTTATGGCCGTTTAGCGTTGAATGAAAATAGTCACGATGCAGATATTCTCGAAGCAATCCGATTGAACGCCAATGGACTAAGCAACGTTTCTGGGGAACGCTTATTGGTCGAGTTCCGTAAGATACTCGAGGGAAAGTTGTACTGTTCGTTGGTATGTCTCATGCATGAGTTGGGAGTGACCTCCTACCTCGGCTTGCCCGAATCTCTTGATGTGGCTGAGTTTCGTCGAGTTTGTCAGTTGTCGGACAAACTGGCGCCCATTGCAATGACGCGACTGGCGGCCCTGATACGCACGGAAGATGAGGTAAGAATCTAATCGACAATTCTACTCATATAAAACATAAGAAACAAAAAACTTAGACATTCAGGAACAAGTGAATGAGTGTCGAATACTATTTAATTTATTTAATTTGTGTTACCACATAGAATTCCGTTTAAGTGTAACCGTGTGATGATGACAAATATAAATATAATAAGAATAGTAATGATAATTATAAAATGAATATGGCATTGTACAGATTTTGGGCCGCCCTGCAACATGTGCTAGTAGAACTTCTGCTAGGAATCATGTTAATTGGTTTTAGATTGGTTGGAGCTGTCGAGCTCGATGGCTTGGTGCATTTGTATGCACCGTGCGACTGAAGCAGACACGTAGATGCACGGGTTTGATCCCCGCCGGTGCACATTTACATTTATATGGGGTCCGTCTTACGAAGTAGTGCAAAAACTGCTACCATAAACGTTAAATGTTGGCTGATGGTCAGCTTTAAAAAATATTTCAGATTGGTTGGAGATGAGTTATAACTTCCTTTTTGTTTTAGTACGTTAATTAATTAGGTTCATAGTACACGTTCGATTTGCATTGAGTGATTGGATCATAAATATAATTTTCTTACAACCGGGCAAAGGCAGCTGTTCGCTTTTTCGCCATTTGATAGCTCCGTCAGACTGTACTAGAATCAAGAAGTCGGCTTCGGCCGTAACATCGCTTATAGTGTGCTACTTTGATAGGCTCATAATCTTTACGCCTTGTCCATTATAATCCTAGGCGCTACAGCTCCACTCCCGACTACGTTTATCGAACTTCGACAAAAATCATCTTCTGTTCCTGGTACACTACCGTGAAAAGACCCCCAAAGGAGCAGATACTGAAGACCTGCACTTCTTTCAAGAACTTCAGTTCACATGCAACATTAAGGGTAACCTTGAGGATTATCTACGGCTCTACCGTACTAGTTTGATGTTTACGGGCAATTTGGTTGGAAAATGAGCTTCAACTAAAATACTAAGAAGGTGGTGAAATATCCTATTGAAAAGCTAAAAGGAGCACAAACGTCTCGGTATATAAAAAAAAAATTATTATTAGTTGTAAAATTAATAATTAATAAAAAAAATAAGTATTAGTTGTATATAATAAGTGTATATGAAAAAACTACTGTTAAGGTACCGCCTACGAGTTATATACAACTATAAGAGGCCAATACCAAGCGCCAAATAGCGGTGCATGTATAATATCCTAGTGAGACTCTGCATTCTCAAAGAGCCCCCAAACATCTCGAAACCGTTACATACGTGCAGAAGAAGCTGATAGGATCGAATAGCGCTATCAATTTGTTGGGGATCAGAAGTTCGTCTGTTCTAACATCATTACGCGCTACTTTTGAGCGTCCAGTTTGTATCGCGAGAAATGCATTCTAAAGACTTTTATTTTTCTAGGTGCATCGAAGGCAGAAATACATCGCTGGACACAGGAGCTGTTGAAGTACCATGGGAATGAAACTCTTCTTCAGAAATTCAATGCATGGGAAATTCCTCGCTTTCCCGTGAAGGGTACTAAGCTGCTGGATTTAGGATTAAAAAAAGGGCCCGAGGTAAAAACGACATACAAAATGTAGATTCGTTTTCAAAGTGAAGTACAAAATGTTCGCTGAGTCCTGCGAAAATGTCCGCCATAGATTTCAATGGTCTAGAAGTTTGTAACACTAAGTATGCCTAGATGCAGTTATTAACATTTCTGTGTGATCACTGTTTACAGTTGGGTCGTACGCTACAACATTTGCGCAAAATTTGGTTCGAGAGCGGGTTTGAGCTAAATGAGGAACAGCTGTTGTCAAAGGTAAAGGACATCTTTAAAGAAGCTTCACCTGAACACAGCTCAAAACTGCAAGAGGTTCCATGATTGGCCTTGTGCTTCCTGTTATAAGTGGATGTATAAATTATAGTATTAGCTAGCAGTAAAATAAAAAGAGCATAGTTTATTTATTATTTCGTAGAGATGTGTTTCATCTATCCATAAGTGATGTTTCCAATGAGTAATTGTTCAGCATGTGCCCGAATGATAACGTATCCAAAAGCTAGATTACTAACTGGGAAATTGCTGATTAGAAAGGACACGTCACGAGATAGTACAGTGGAAAAACAAGAAAAATTTTTACACAAAAAAGTCTTATGGAGCTTGCCCAATACTTGTCAACGGTCACCCTCATTTTTGCTGCGACCTGGACTATTGTTGCTATACCGTACTTCTTTTTGTTACTTCTACTACCACTGTAGGCGCTATTCGCCTGAATGCTACGGTATTTATAGCATTATCAAGCGAAAAAACTGATAAATTCCAAGGGAAGTTAACTTAGCTAACTTTCATTCAGAAGCAGCAATACAAAATATCAAACTTCTTGATAGCATATAGCAACCCGTCTAACATCTAAAAGTCGTCACTGTTTCTACTTAACGTTCGTAGACCTAGTTTTCAATCGTCAACTGTATCAATCAGTCAGTGAGTGCCTGCGCTATACCTGGATGCGAATGCGGCGCATATTGTTTCATGTGATGCTGTACTATACAGAACTACCAAAAACTACCAGGAATTACCAAAAAACAGGGAATAGAATATAAGGTTAAACACATGCGAGCTTGCAACGAGCTATCGTGAACTGGTTTAGCATCTTTTCCTCGCTATATAGGTGTATTCTAAATGACCACATTCGTAGACCACATAAGTAGTGGTCTACGACGCACCGCCTTACATAATGAACAGATGCAAAAATGCCTCTTTTTCCGTGACATAGAGCTGTCAAGCGTTAGTCTGCGTGTACTTAAATACCGTCTAATCTGTTTATCTGGTTGGTGTAATTGCATGCGCGAGTGTATCGCCTTAGAACTGTTCCTTAGCTGGTGCGTTATTGAGAATCTAAAAATATTTAAGATTGAAGGTATTAGAGATGTGTGAAAGGCTTAGTATTTGTGCGGCAGTTTAGCTGGCGGCAATACTGACGAATGATGGCTACTGTTGGTCGCATGGAAAAGCCAAGCAGTCCCGAAGCGTCGCTCTAAAAGTACGCAAGACCTTTAAAGGTCTTCCACCTGCACGAAAGTCGAAAAAAGAACACACATTTTTCTGTTTAGGAGATACCGAGAGAATTCCTTCGGTTTTGTAACAAATCATTGAATTAAAGCAGTAGCTTATCGGATAGTGGCGTTAGCCGTTTCTCCAACTTAGTACTGATAAGTGCAAGAGCGTTGTGTCACTTTGATCTTTTTGCTTCCTTTCGGTATGGTGAGAGTTGTGTATTCAGCGGCATGGTGTAATTAGCAGTTTTATGACTGAGTAATAGGCTCGGCCGAGTCGCTCGACGGTGAGCCGACTGACAGATTGGCACTCGAGGACGTAATCGTGTTGCATTTACAGATATTTACGCTGCCAGTACGCAGATTAGCGTGCCTTCCAGTTATTGTTTTAATAACTATGATTCAATAAATTTAACTGCCTTCTTTTACCTCTCTGACAAATTGAGCCTACTAATATTTACAAATTAACGCTGCCATGCTCTAACGAATGGCAAAAACTATACCTGAATTATAGGCTTTGAAAACATAACACAGGCCTATGTAACAACAACAACAACAAAAGGTCGAGCACTTGCGGGTGTTGAGTTGTGTTAGCTCGTATGCGTCAGCAAAAGAATATGCTTACATCATCACTACCACTGTAACATTACCAAACGGGTCGTATGTATTGCCATTATGTGTTACTGTATTTACTATGGGCGTTATCTTTTAGCCTTAATAAACGCATGTTTCACATAATAAACAACCAATAATACCAACCAACAAATAAACAATACACGCATGGCTGAAAACCTTTTCTAATAGCTACTCTACGCATCGCTCTAATTAAAAATGTGAAACTGATGCTGTCGTATATACAACCGAAATAAGGACACGTTGATGGGATCACCATCATATTGTTGTATTATATTTCGATAACGTAACTTATCAACATAGTAAGATACAAAAATTGTTTTACCATCATCACCGCTTTTCGGTCCCCGCCCGTTTATGGATCTCTATATATCTACGTTAGTGCAACCGGCTATCTACGGGAAGCCAGTCCCGAAAAGGTCATCGTCCGTCAACCATATGGACAGAAACATCATTTGTCGTTAACTTACTTTCTTTACCACCTTAAGCAGGACATGATTAATGTCAGTGCTAGTAATAATAATAATAATCATAATAAATTTATCATCATGCTATCTGTACAAAGTCACCACAACTTGTTGCGTTGTATTTAAGTAGTTGCTTACAACCAACCCGATAAGTAATCTCTGCTTGTCGGGCTGTTGCACTTGAGCACAAGTACACTCATTTGCGAATACGGGCACCGATCTCCCATCATAAAATGAGAATCAAGTAGTCGTCATCTACTAGGCTAAATTCATTTTTTTACTGTGCACGCCCGTAGATGAACTTCCTCCAGTGTTTTAATTATCGTTTAGCTTATCTTTAATATTTAGATAATATCACCGTAGCTGTACATTGCAGGGACTTTGTCTGTAGTGTTGCGTGCTTTCTCTTATCTTTGACTATCGCAGGGTTCATTCAACGACAGGGATAAACGTAGTAAGTTCACTACTCCGTCATATTCGAGTGACCTCTGGGTCTCCATTTAACCTCATACTTATATGCTGTAACTGTAATTGCAGCGGCTGCACTTCTCGTTCTAGCTAGGTGAGAAAAAAGAGGGCTTAGTAACCGAATGTCGTACTGCCCGAAACGGTCGGATTGGCCAGGCCAACGTTGCTAAACTGCATCACCGACTACCGTACTCTCTGTCGCCTGGTTTCTGAATCTTGGTTAGATTGTTCTGGCGTATCTGTCTGTCGAAGTTGCAGCCCAGAGCCGGTACGCTCCGGGACGCTGTGTAGGGCCACCGCTAGATGCTAGACGCTGTGTAGCAATTAATGTGACATTGATTCTAGCGACTCGGGGAGAGCAATTTCCGCGCTGACTGGACCTATGAACAGCAGCTACACAAGTTAACGGGCTAGAACTTAAACTCAGTGGCAGGCATCGGCTCGCTGGGCGCATCGAACTGGAAAGCGTCCGCACGATTTTCGGGCAGAAGGTTCGGATCTTCGTCGACCTCATCCGAAAAATACTGATCGATCAGGTCGTACGCGACCTTGTAGATCTCCTTGTTGTCAGAGTTCTGCAAAAATTCAATGCGGTCGAGGCCGCCGGATTCCTCCACCTGTCGAACAATGCCCAGATCCGTCTTAGACTGTGCCGCCATTTTGAGCAGATTACTCAGCGCGTCAAGGCACACCTGCAGAACCTGTGGGTCTTCCGCACTCAACAATTGGCATAGCGGAAACACGACGTTCTCTCGCACAAGATACTCCATTTGCTCCTGGGTGCCGGAGATTGTTAGGTTCGACACAGCCCACGCCGCCTCTTTCTGCGTCTGAAAGTCCCCTTTTGACAGGTGGTGGATGATGAGTGGAATCAGCTGAGCATCAATGACCTGCTGCACCTGTTGTTGGTTGCCGGCAGTGATATTCGACAGGAACCATACGGCCTCCTTGTTGATCTTGTCTTTAGGATGCGTCAACAGACCAGTGAAATGGGCCAAGGCCCCGTGGTTAAGCACGATCTGGGTCTGCTCGTCAGTACCCGTCGTGATGTTACCGACAGCCCGCAACGCCGCCGTCTGCACCTTCACCTCCGGATGCGACAAGAGCGGGACGAGAGCAGCGACCACGCCCGTGTCGATAACCATCTGAATCTGATCGTTACCGCCGTCGACGAGATAGGATAACGCCCAGACCGTGTCAACGAGGACAGACGTATCGACGTGATGCACGAGCATTCCTAGCACGGGCAGCAGCTCGCGGATGGTTGCCATAGGCGGTGGCGGCTCCTTGTTTCGGCATAGGTTAACCAGCACCCATGTCACGTTGCGCAGGAATGACAGCGGAACGTCGGGCGTCACGAATGCAAGCAGGGCCGGCACTGCTCCAAGATGGATGACCAGATCACGCAATTCCGGGCCATCGCCGATGATGTTGCCCAGTGCCCAGACAGACTGTTCACACACATTCTGCCGGGGCGACTGGAGCAATTCGAGAAATTGTGGCACGGCACCGGCCGAAACAACGGCACGCGTCTGCTCGGAACTGCCCGAAGCGATGTTGGTCAGCGCCCAGGCTGCCTCGAACTGCAGTCCCGGCTGGTCATGTTTCCGGAGGCAGTCCACGAGGGCGGGCAGGATGCCGGCCCCGATCAGAGCATCGATCGGTGGGTTCCGATCCGACGACAGAAGCTTCCGCGCGGCCTGAACCGCAGGCAGCTGAACGCTCGGGTCGGGACTATTCGACAAAGCAACGATGTTCGTCAGGCGTCTGGCGAGCTCCTGATTGCCGTCGTCCTCAATATCGGAGATTTCAGAATTGTTCTCTGAGCTCAGGTCCACTTCGACTTCGCCGGTTTCGGCCAGCGGCACGTTTCGGCGCTTCAGCAGCGACTCTTCGCGTTTGTTCTTGCGCAGTTCGACGGTCTGCTCGTTCCTCCGTCTGCGCATCTCATCATTGTCCTTCCCCTTGTTTTTGTAGTTGAAGATACGACTGCGGGTCACGTCCATGGCGCCGGACAGACTCACGGACTCGTTTTGCCGTTTGTCGCCTGTCTAGCTTAAACGCACAACGCTGACACTCACGAACGTCTCACACGACGACAGGAGAACGGAACGTGGTTTGACAATGGCAGATAGAAGGGTGATCACCAAATGCGGAATGTGGAGCGTTTAATAGGGGCATGAAAGTGTGTACCACAGCAGCGGGCGATTACCGTAATCGCGTAGCGATGGGGACTGTGACACTGATAGTGCACGGCGCCTGCTCTGGCGCCAGAAACTCCTGGTCCAGTCAACGCTACTGTGTTCGACAATGGGTACAACCTTAACCAGGGCCGACGATTTGCACGACGATACTGAATACACCTCGCTACTGCTCAAGAAGGGCACTCGTAGTATCCACACAGAGCTGTACTGGTAGTCTTGAAATATCCAGCATCAACAGCCGCAACACACCGTCATATATACGCAGACAGACACCTCGCATAGTCGGCTGACGACGGTCGCGACCACAGGCAGAGTTCAGCCAGTCGAATGGTGTAGTGGTGTGCTGTGAATGACCGTACACTGATTTGCTGACTACTGCTCGCAAAGAGAGATAAAGGGGGGAACATAGCGAGTTCACGAATAACAACAATAACAACATCACTGAAAGAAGAATAACACGACGACCAACCAATGTCAGCAATGGTCAGCGCATTGCAGTTCGATCCTGCATCGAAGCAGACTGCAGTCGTCGGCTTAGCAGACAAAACATACCCGGGAGGTAATCGCACCGCGCTTGAACGCGATTGTTCTTTTCGTCTATCGTACTTCTCTTCCAGTGAAGTGGGGCGTTGGTGCTCTAGTACAGCTTGGCTGCCATAATGTTCGCTTATTCAGTGATTCATTGCTATGAACAAAACAGACTGGCCTGAGAAAAGACATTAAGTACGGTGTAAACAAGGCCAAAAGCAGATATAGCGGAAAAGACGCACTTTCATTACAGCTGATGACGGGTATTACCGTATGTATTACTACGGGCAGCAAAAGTCGCATAAAACTCCTAGCTTACAGTGGACCTACAATTACTACAAGCCTACAATGTGGACTTGCATTATAGAACATCTTCACCAACGTAGCAAGGAACGTCTGAATAACTGAGTAAAAGGTGGAGCGGTTTGATTCTAAAGGCCATCGAGAACAACAATGCGTTTATGTTTACAAGCGCAGATTGAATAAACTAATGGTCTTATACAAATTTCGTTTCGGCCACCGGCAAGAAGCTAGCGAGCCCGTCAGGGCTCTAAATGAATAAAAAAAATAAAAGTCGTGGATTACGTGGGGCAGTCTTGGCAATCATTGGTAAGTGTATGATACGCATCACATATATTTAAAATACACAGAATCGAGATTGCATTATTTAGCTCTACATAAGTTCGAATCTAAGCCCGATTGGTGTAAACCTCCAATTCGCACAGGCACAAATTGTTCTTAGCACGTCTTCTAAAGTCCTAAAATATCTCGACTTCGGCATTTTCGCAAGATG
>MNPL01003817.1:9676-21644 GCA_002081605.1 Tropilaelaps mercedesae | reverse complement strand
GGGTTGGGTTGTATATGAAGAGTGGCACATCCTACTCACGCCGGAACAGCGAAGGCGCTATTAAAACAGTGATTTTTGACGAAGCTGAATTCGCTAGGACGGCTTGAACGACCCCACAACGACGGGCTCATTAATACGAGAGACATGAGCGAAGAACGCTGACAAGTTTTGCTGAACACACTCAGTGGCACCTCGCTAACTCACTACTCGTCGTCTGCATGAAGTAAAGCATTCGTTCTATACGAAAACTTCAAGCCAATACTATCTGTAGCCAGGCTAGCTGTCTCTAATAAACGCATCAATAAATCAACGTAGTAGGAAAAGGCATAGTGAGTTTTCGAGCTCGCATCGCTCGCGAACCTTCTACGAAGGTTCGAACTTCGCGATCAGCTTCATATGCTGCCGTCTTCGCTACGTTGTGCTGATATCTGAGGTACATATCCGACTTACGCAAGTTAGTTTTCAACAGTTTAAACATCGAATGGGCCAACATTAATCTCGCTTTCTATCGTTAGTGCACAGTCTGCAGAACAAAATCGACCGCACATACGCGCGAGCGATTGTTCGTAGCAAAACAATTGCGGCCCAGCGCACTTGTTTGAGGTGCACTACTTCAAAAACATTGACACGAGGTGAATGTGTCTTCGTAAGCCGAATCTACTATGTCAAGGCTAGTACGAGCAAACAGCTTCCCTCAGCTTTATAATAGATTTTACGTGAACCAACTTTCGTACAAGAGCCTGCAGAAAAATGACAAAGCGATTTTGCGTCCCGTCGTTACCGTCCCCATCGTTATATTGTAAACCTAACTCAAGCTGGAGGCGTCGACCGTATGGACCACCTACACCGTAAATTCCTATACTCCTCCCCCTTCCCCGTCTCCCGATAAAATAAAGGGAAGCAATCAATTCACATTAATGAGCTGCGTCTCGACGGTTAGCTGTGTATCTGTGCTCTTCAGCGCGTACAAGTGTGTACACTTCGTTTACGGTGAATAAGATCCATAATGGCGTTCAGAGCGTTCGCTTCTTCGAATCTGAACGAAACTAGCAACAATGTAAACGACGCAGACCTCGATGAAGCACTTCGTCCCTCATCAGGCCTGTAACGTTGGCCTGCAGGACCACTTGTCGCTCTTCGTTGGGTGAATCTTCCCGGACGCGCTAATCATGGCAGTGCAGAACGACGCCACCCCCGCCTCCTCCGCCTCCTCCTCCTCATTGAGTGGCGATAGAACAGAATGTATAATTCTTCCCTGATAAAATAGTTGTCTAAATGCCAATATCGACACTTCGTCGGGTGCCGGCTGAATGCCACCGGTCCGCCCATAAGGAGCGAACAATGACGCTTCATAAAAAGCGCTAACAGGGTTAATGCTCACAAAGATCGGAACGAATCCTTTGTGAACGGCCCCGTTATCCCCATCGCGCCCTGAAGCGGCCAAACACACATATCGAGGCCGGCCGACCCGTTGCTGTGGGGGCCGGCAGCAGCAGCAGCCTATACACAGGCGGACGAATGGCTAAGTTGGCACTGACGTGAAGAGCCGCTACTGTGGCATGGCAGATCTTCCGACCGGCCCTGTTCCACTCTGAACGTTGACAGAGTTTAGCAGTCGCGGGTGCATAATGTCGCTTTACCAGCGTCTTCTCTCTCTCTCTCTGTAGCTGTGCTTCTCTGTGCCTCTATCGCTGTATTCTTCTTTCGTATCTGGCGGTCGGTCGGTCGGTAATGACGCCCTCCACTAAGGAGCTGGGCACGGAGGACCCGGGCACGGAGGACCCGGGCCCGGTACTGTTGGCACGGGACAACGATCGCTCCCGAGCGCTCTTCCTTTGTGTATGGCGGAGTAAAGGCGAATTTGGGAAAATGGAAGACGACGCCACGGATGGCCAAAACAGGGAGGGTGGACTTTCTGATGAGTCGGACGAACACTCCTAGTAGCCGACCGAGAACCGAGTTGATCCGGAGCGACACTTTTGGGACGGGTGGTCCGACGGAACCGACAAGGCACCGCGAGCAAAACGGGTTGACGCGGAGCGCCAAGGACCTTGTCGACTGGAGCTACTTGAAAGAAGGTGACTTGTTGCCCTCGGCTACCTAAAGTCGATATACAGAAGGGGGGGAACACGGAAGGAATACGTCTCTCAAATATGGGGTTGTGGGGGTGCCGCTCACATCATCAGTGGGCGGTTCATGCACCCTCAACAAACAAAGTGTGGTGTTTTTTCTTGCCGCTTGCACGAATAAAGAGGTTTTGAACAACATCCCGAGGCAGCAGAGAAAAGACATCCGCGCTACGCTAAACCAGACGACCATTAATAACCTAACGAGCAAGCAGTGCCTTCCGAGAGGCCTCTGCTACCTACTCGGTTTAATAACGCCCGGAAAACGACGATAGAAAAACGTTTATTACATACGAGCGCGTGTGCCTATGTGGAAGTGTAGAGCCTGCACAATGAGGTCATTCTAGCAAGTCGTGATTATTCTCGTAATTGTTATCCTAATTATTAGTCTTGCTAGCTTCTTGTCACCTAATTAGGATGACAAAGTGAGGAAGCAACTGACATAACTTCTTTAGGTTGTCGTGTATGAACGTGCCGATAAACCTGTCGTTGTCGTTGATCCGAATTCGATGACTTTACGGCAGGGCGAATCAGCCCAGGGGTTTGAGCTAATGGAAGATGATGATGATGATCAGTACGTGCACGTCCGTGCATACGTCGTGCATATGGAGCTATTGACAGCTGTTCGCAAGTGTAATCGTCTGTATGGTTAACCAAATCAGCTAAAAAACGACTTCAGACGCGGCTAAACGATCTGAAGCGTTCCCAGTGTACAACGAATAGGGATACGCTGACTCTACTCGACGAAAAGTCGTCGCCGAAAAAGCGAATGTGGAGCTTTTCCGCTAGTCGATTTGGCAATCTTCGTTGTTATTAGATTGGAAGCGTTTTTCACACTACTTCGAGTTGTCCTGAACACACAGAAAATGTTTGCCACCGGCAGAATTCGTATGAGCGGCCAATAGATCGCCATAGAACTGTGCGTGGTCAGTGGCCAATTTCAGCCACCCGCGTCGACGGCCAGGCCACCGCCACGCCACCAGAAGTGGTGCTAACAACAAACGAACAGCTCTGAAGACTCTCTCATCTAAGTGTAAACAGTCAAGAGAGAAATTCAAATGTACAATGCTTTGAATCAATAGAAATGAATACTCCAATGGTCGCTGTCCAAACAGACTCCTCATATAGTACCGGATCTGTCTGTCGTTACTGGTCTAGCGGCCATATCGGATCTAACCCATTTATATCGTTTCGAGGCCACTCAATGGCTCAAACGCATGAAAATAACGAGGTTGCAATTGCGAGGAACACGGAGGTGTACGAATCGATTCCTGCCGTTCCATATCTCTGTGTGAGGCGGGTTCGTCTTGCGAAGCGTAGAAGTCAAGAAGTCGTTCCGTGGACGGTCAGCTGATGCTCAGACATATACATTACCTCGAGACGAAGTTGAATTCTGTCCGGAAAAGTTGAATGTTGTCGCTTTTATATGCCATTTTGATTATCCTTCTACTCTGTTTGGCTAGGTAGGAGGACTCCGTCAAGCAGTCGAGGTTACTACCTTCTGAGGTAGACGTATTGTCCGTGGCTCGTGTCTTGGCAAAAGGAAAAGTCGAAATTAAATTCACTAAGAGATACGTTGCAACAGTCAGAGAGTCGAATAACAGTGGTAACAATATTTTGAAGCGGGAATTCTCTTCAGAAAAAAGCAAACAAAAGTTTGAAGAAAAGCTAAAGGCCCTAGAATATGGCCTTTGTGAGAAGCACAGCACGATAATGGCAAAGTTGCTACACACCCTCAAGAAGGGAACAAATAGGCAAAAGTGCCCCGCCGAATTGGATGACGCTCAAATAGGACGCACGCCGCCTATGCTCGGCGAAGTCAGCCCACAGAAGAGTTTCTTCAGCGCCACTTTTACATAATACGCCTGCCTGATACGAAATTCTGCACATGTAACGAAGCACTCACTGAACCGTCTTGACCGTAGGGATGTCGACGAGGCCACTTGAGTGACACGGAGACCGTGCCTTCAAGGAAATTGTTACAGCGAAACCCACATTTTGCAGCAGAAGCGACGACACGTACCGATTACCTGCTAAGCTTGCACGAATTCGAAATCGCCGAAATTCGAAGGTCCCTCAAGGTTTCTGTCGAGGGGGCACCTGGCAAACGACTTCGCTACGCAAGGTCAAGCGAATAGAACACGCATAAGGTTACCTCATCGTTTGTGTAGGCTAAGCAACCCCCAACAATGTTCTTTCTAGCGTTCAAACATCGAGAACGCTGGTGGTTGAAGTTGGCATTGAGAGCGAAGGAATGAGTATTCGCATGAATCCTCGTGATTGCGCAGCAGTTATCGACTACTCGAGCCTACGACGCCCCATAATGCCTTTGACCCACTACAACGACCCAGCTGACCTTTGTTGACAGCGAGAGGAAACCGAATTTTGACGCGCGCCGGCGCGCAATGGCCAAAACAGGAGACGCAACGTGGACGATAGACGGGCGTGTCACCCCGACTTCCGGGGCATTTCACAGATAACGCACATGCTACCGTGCCACAGCACTTCAGTGCACTGGGGTCGTCAGACCACAACCATTTTACTCGGATCACTCCGAGGGCAGATGGGTGCGTTGCCGTCGTGCACTTCGATGCCTGCTCGGGTCAGGTTCATCTGAGGACTCCGGGAACGAGAGCGGCATACGTTTTGTATTCCTGTCTGATTTGACGCACGAATCTAATTTCATAGTCCGTTTGCTACGATGGCGGGGCGAAGAGGCTGTCGCGCGCGGGGGGCGGAAGGGCATAGGAGTTACGCATAATCGTATGCCATATTGGCCGTTATGTGTCCTGAATGTGCCTACTTATACGTTGTCGTGGATGGACACCTAATGACTGAACGTTTCATAGCAATAATAATATCGTAATGCGTTTGGGATGGCCATTGGGAGGAGGGGTTGAGATGTAATCGCATGCGACAATTGGGCACGCACAGCAGCTGTCTATTGCTAATGATTTTGCAGTGGCCATTCTCTGATCGTTGTATAGAAAGCGAGAGACATGAGTGAGAGAAAGAGAGATATACGGAGAGATTGCACACTAATGGAGGCACATATATATATATATGTAGGGTTTACAGAATTAAAGTTTACAGTTATTCTGGAGAACTGTGAGAACATGTCGAAACTCGATGGAGATTCGCAGTCGCTCAGGCCTCATCGTGGGGTCGCGTCAACAACGCGTTTATGGCGCCTGTGTGTTGAGGGTGCGCTAGAGCTGTTCATAGGTGACACACACGTAAGTGGCGCTTTAAGTTATAAGCATTAGTTACAACGAACTTCTCTCGTGTGGCTCTATTTAGGCGACACGTGAACGTCACGTAGATCTGTGTCGACTTCGAATTGCTCAGGGGTACAGCTGAGTGCCGCGACGATCTACTACTACTACTACTACTACTAGGCAATATCTAGCCGGCTTCCGGTTCGGTGTTTGCATCGTCGCGTTGTTCGTAGCGTCGAAAAAGGTCGTGAAAGAAGGTTATTAATGACGTTCTGTTCGTTCTTGTTTGTTCAAGTACGACCGTCCAACCTGGTAGCTTGCCTCGAGGCATAGGACGCGTCTAGATGGATGCGTAGTTAACTCGGACTGGCACTCGATTATGTAATGCCGCAATTGTGCAACACCAAAACTTCAGAATCAGACCGTCCACCAAGCCGACGTCGTGACAGTTGTTCTTGTGAAGGCAAATGCATTTGAACGAATGTACTCGTGTTGCTGTCCTCCACCGAACGGCAGCGGCTATTTGCGCCCAACCCAGAAATTCCATTACAGTAGCGGCAGTCCAAACGCGCTGGTCGAACAATGCGGTAGTCCGAGAGGCTGTGGCGCGCTATTGGCGAATGGTCCCCGGAGCGACGTCCAGGAACGTTTCGTTAGGACGGAACGCCTGCGCCGTATGCTGGCCCATCAAAGGCCATAAGGTGGGCCGCCATGACGGGTACGTGTCGGCCGTCTACGAGCCGGGCATCAGCCCAAAACGAAGGCGGCCTTAGGCTTACGTGTCAACAACCGAACAAGAGGGATACAGGACATGGCCTCGGCTTAGATCTGGGTTTGGCCTTATTGACGCGTACGTGTTCAGGCTCGTTGGGCACCGTAAGGGAGGACGGGCGGGAAGAGAGGGGGTAGGGAAGAAGTAAAAGCAGGTGAGAACTCGAACAATGAGGCGCTGAGGAGGAGTCGCCCAGGTCGCTAGAAAAACGTCCAACGAATACAGAGCTGACCACGACGAACGTATGGGACTCATGGGGAGATGAAATTCGTTTGGAGCTGGCACGCCGCTCTTCGTCCTAGCGGCGGTTTGTATTGTGCACCGCACAAGACGCTACACTGACCACGTCGACTGTGCGATGATTTGATGACCAGTGAGGTGCTTGGTCTCACCGCCATGTCACCTCAAGGGATTGCCGTAAACATTGTAGATGGCTTGCTCGAAATGCCTCTATGACTGCGTTAGTGTTTGCGACGTGTCACACGCCGCGCGGACAATTATGATGGACCTATGGGAATAGGGTTTATGTGTGTGTGTGTGTGTGTGTGTGTGTGTATGTGAGGGCGTTTCTACTTTTAACTTTCGCTTCAAGAAGCTTGACATTTGTACTCAGAGTGGTTAGAATAAACATTTCGGACAGAAAACGAGCTGCATGTATCAATGATTTGAAATTGAACTTCATGACGTCGTTGAAGGTGTCTGAGGATGTTCTAGTCGCGTTCTATCCGAAACTGAGCGATATTCGAACTTCATTTAAGCGGTGATTTTGCTTGGTAATCCGATTTCGACGAGTCGAAATATAGTGGAGCGGGAATTTCCTCAGGGGTGGCGTATATATCACACTCGCTTCCACCTCCTGGCAAAGCCGTCTAGAAACTCCCGTTCGGATCTGCGGGCACATATGCTAGGAAACAAGTGAGGCTACGGGAACCCTTTTTCTTCAGATTCTGATCTCACTAAGAATAATCGAATCTTCTTTGTATGTAAGCTTTTTTCCACCAAAGTCCAAGCTTGCAATGGAAAAGAGTCTTAGAACCTTCCAATTATCGAGTGCGACGCTGTCTGGCAAACCCGACTAAAATGACCACCACTCCGGCAGCCAGACCTCGGTATTACACGCGACCGTCTCCTGCGTGTGCCGCGTGGTGAATCCCAGACACCGAAAACTCAGCTGGATCGACTGGAATCCTCGGGAGGGATGGGTGAATCACGTAGCAGCCGCCATGATGACTGCCTGAAGGCGATCAAGCGAGCGCCAGGCGCGTTTTGCCCGTATTGCAGCAACATCTCATCAACAAAATGGACATAAATTATTTCATCAGCCGATTTATACCCTGTCTTTATGACGCCCCCGTCCGTACCACGGGTCCCAAGCTAGTTCGACACCAGAGTGCAATAAAAGCATTACCTTGCCTCTGCCCATCGGCCTTTTACTGTAAGCTAGACCGGCCGAAAAGCTACAAAAAGTTGACCGTGTACCTACGTAAGGTAGCTGTCCTTGAAAACTGCGTTATTTACCAAAACTAAAGCAAGTACCCAAAAAGCCGTGAAAAATGTTGCCACTACGCTATGTTTTCGTACGGACAATAAACCAGAAGAGCAGAAACACAACATATAATTGCAACGTAGCGTCATGTATAACACGGACCAGGTCGGAATTGATTTAGGTTGATTATACCGTCTCCATACAATACAGTCATTAAAAGTACATAATGTGACCACTCTCTATTTAGGCATTTTATTAGAGAGATTGACAACGGTATGAGAAATGCCTGCGAAAATCCACGTAGAAGCGGATCTTTTACTGCTATTCATGCAGAAGAAACATGGTAGACGAAATAGTAGAGTAATTCTATCTATTTTCCAGTCACTCATGTCCGGCGTTCATCCTGTGCCACTGTCCCACACGTCCGTACAATAATTTACGCATAGGATGCACAAGGATATCCTCTGCAAAGGTACGAAAACCCGCCAAGGTGTTTGCGTCATCTGTGTGACTACACCATTGCTGGTGTTGACGCGTCGGATGCATCTGACGGCAGTAGCTATTGCAGCCGATGTGAGTCTAAAAAGATTAGATGTGCTAACAGTGATGTAAAGAACATTGTAACAATGGCCTCTCCTTGAGGGAACAGAGTTCGAACGAGGCATTCCTTATGGCACGCCAGCCGATGCTGTTCGAGTGTCTGTTGTTCTAGATGTTTGCTTGTATATATTATTCTTTGTTGCAAAATTAGCATATAGATAGGAAGGTATTGCACACCTCGGAAGACTCTCGTTCTAATGATTTCTCTGGGAATTGAAAATTGGCTACTAGGTTCTATTAGGTTCAACGAAAGGCCCGTTACATAAAGGCGTCAGAAAGGCCGAATGTGCCGATACGAAAGTGCTGTCAATTTATGACCACTGCCGATTGATGCTACATTAGTAGGTAGAGCATAAGCGAAACTAAACGAAACCTTTAGAATGACGGTCCATAATTGCTAGTTGAAAGCCAGTTATACTGTATCTAAATTCGGCATTATTGACAAATGTGGACGTTCCCTAAAGGAGGTTGGTAAACGCGACTATTCATTATTATTATTATTATTATTTGTATTATATTATTCTTTGCATTATTATTATTTGTGAACCTCTTGAATCTTGCACCTACCCTGTACAGCTACCATGACAAGGTGATACTGATATGTGTTGCTACTATTATTGTTATTATCGTTGATGCTCATTTTCAAAACAATTACGTTAAATTGCTGAAGAAGACGATAAAGTGTCAGCAGCGTTTCTATTATGAAGGGCTATGAAGGGTGATTCTGTAACTTCACATTGTTCATATGTGACAGCAGCCCCTCACTTAGTTGATGAATCGGAACCAAACAAACGACGAGACTAATACTTTAAATGGGTCCAGAAACCTTCATTACTACACAATTACACGGAGTTCGACTTATAGCCACTCTCTAAAGGTCGAGCGATGCGTATCATACTGCCCCATAATAATATTCAAGTTCAAATTGTGCCTAATAAAAGCAATCACCATTATTGATATTATCGATGTTCAATTCAGAATTAAGGCACTCAAAGCACGATACACCTTAATAGCCATTTACTGCTTCCTCATAACTGGCTAACAGATGAGTTCTGTCCAGATTTACGTTGACAGATTGTGACCGCGGACAGCACCGTCGACATTAGGCACACACGGAGTTGATTGTCATCGAAGGACAAATACGCAGAAGCGCCTCTTACAGCTCTACCAGCAATAGGACTTAAAATGCCACTATCCTGATCTCGGCGTTCGTTTCATATCCGAACTTCTGGATCGAGTCGACTCACCAGTTTGGCAACACTTCCTCATTGAAAGCATCAACAAATCACTCTGCGTCAGGCAGGCGAATGATTTTCCACCTTTCGAACATGCCAAAGCGAGGCTCGTATCGTAGATGAGTATTAGTAACATAGCATGAGAACGCGGCTTTAACCGAAAGCACCTCATACCGTGCGCATAAATACGCGTCACGGCCTAGCGATCATAAATATATCGAATATGAAGACCAATTTCTTACTATGAAATCAAGGGTCAGACTGCCGATACGAGATGAGCCTCAAAACATCGGCGTGACGAAGATATTTAAATTCCTTCGACTCGATGGTGCCAGGAATGCACTTAGGGATGCGTTGTTTATCGGGTCAATAAACAGAAAGATGATAGAAACTCCGAGTCGGGATCTCCATCCGAATATCCAAATAGATACGTTAGACCGTAATGGAATCTATGGAAACAACAAATCTATGGAGCGCATTGAGGTATGCTCTTCAGTGGCCTAGAAAATACCTGCGAATGTATTCTAATTGAAAAAAGCTAGTTTATCTCCTTGTTGGTGTTTCAATACGATCCGTAAGACTGGTGCAGCTCCTATCGAACGATATTAGTATATAAACTGGTATTTAATAATAAAGTACTATTTACATTTAGTAATTGACTGATGAATGGGTGTACAGGCATCTACAATATATTTTAGGCTATATGTTTCACCTGTCGGAATTTGTCACGACCTGTCGGAAAATGAATGCTCATAAAATACCGATTAAGAACTATATGAAATTTGTCCAAATTGGACGTATTTAAGCTAAAAATATATGTATTGACCTCTTTTTAGCATAAATACCGGTAAGGTTAAAAGACTCGTCGTCGGCGGTTTTCGGCGTTGAGCTATAGATGGCCACAAAATAAAGATCATTCCTAACAACAAAAATGACGAACGTACCGTGAGGAATTTTGCTCACTCAGGTCCATTACGGTGGTGGTGATTGATGTTATGCCTTTCTAGTAAAATATCTTGTGTCGTACAAAAATAACATACTTTATTTAAATACGAACTCGTACGGTAATAGGTCAGATTTGATGAACTACTTATGAACAATTTTGAACTTTCCTTCAAGTACTTAACTGGTAATCACTCGTTGCGCTTCGCATGTTTGCCGGTCAAAGTATGAGAATAACGACACCATATTATGGCGTCCCATTATGGCCTCCCATTATGGCGTCCCATTATGGCGTCCCATTATGGCGTCCCATTATGGCGTTCAAATATTGACAGTTCTTTCATATGTCTGTGTCTTGTCTCTACTGGTACAAGCGGCGGTTTGAACAACGCAAATGCCTTGAAGCATTTCAGTACCATGTTTTTTTAGTTTATACAGATGAACTGCATATGAAAATGATGTTCTGTTTTTATTTCCGGCCACCTGAAGACATTTCTTCTGTAAATATGGCAATGTCAAACCTCAGTTTTGCTGCTCATTGTTTGGTTGTTGCTGTTGTTGTTCACCGCTGCCGCCGCCGCTGCTACTGTTGTTGTGCTTTTTGTGTTTTTTCTGTTGTCACAGTTGTTTCTTTAGTTGAGCTGTTTAATAGGGGTTAGCATCTCCATCAGGCGTCAAGTTTAGCACGGTTCCACTCGTCCAAAGTCTGTCAGTCGGCATCGACATGTCCCATCGGTCCCCACTGGCTTTCATTGGCTTACGCGTCGTTCGCGGGGTCCTAAGGCCCCCCCATGTCGTCTGCAGTGGCCTTTGACTGCCGCAGATACGAGCCTATTTTCTCTCTCGACCCGAGCTCACGCGTCGCTCCTAAGCTGGCACCCGATCGGCCTCCCTGGGGTCAACTTCCAACTTCGCTCGACGGCCGCCTTAAAGTCCAGCCGAAACGTCTGTCTCTCGTTGAGTGTGGTACTGCCGCCCTACTCTTTCCTACTGACGCTTCTTCTGTTTCGACTCTGCTGGCATCTTCTGCATGGCAAGCTACGTTGGAAACTTTTGACTCGGGCCGACAAATCGGCTTATTCTGGAAGGAAAACTCTTGAAGACGCCTGGCCAGGCGGCAACAACAACAACAACGCACGTATAGGGCCGTTTGGTTGTGTTATTTTGTGGCTGCACCCCGCTCCCTTCGTTTGCTACCCTCCCTGCCTTCGGGTGTTCGCCCGCGCCCCCTGCGTGCGTTCGTCGGTATCATTACCGAGGGAGGAGGCGACCGGGAGGAGATAAATATTGCCGCTAGTTTTACTGGTCCATGGCCACCTACTTCCACTCAGGTGAACGCTGCTGCTGCTGCTGCTGTTACTACGCGCCCAATTTGGATATTGACGTCGCATAGACGGAGCCATCCAGCATCTGGCGGACGATGCAGAAACATTCTCCTGTCACTATCTTAGGAAAGTTACACTCAGTTGTCGGTGGTCGGAGTTGCGGTAGGGTTCCCTACGACAAGGGCTTCCGGGGCGCGTACGTCGTTGAGGCGTTCGTTTGTTGTCCCGCTAGTGGAACCCCTTTGGCCGATTGTAAAACATTGT
>MNPL01003812.1:0-15651 GCA_002081605.1 Tropilaelaps mercedesae | reverse complement strand
TTGCTCTGGTGCGTTGCTCTGGTGCGTTGCTCTGGTGCGTTGCTCTGGTGCATTGCTCTGGTGCGTTGCTCATTAGTACCACCACTTAGCCACGTCATCGAAAGCCGGATACATCGTAAGCACCTGCTCAGTGGCACACAGTCGAGCACGGATCATCCATTTAATCATGTGTTGTTCTCGCACTCTGAGCTGCCCGCTGAGAGTCCGTTGCAGTGGCGGCGTGTTTCGTCGCGCATGAGCACGCCCTTACTGAGACGGTATGTGTATACCTGCTTGCGTCTAGGGGCACCTAAGGCGGTACGCGTATAGCCATCGACTAGGGACATGAACATCGATACAGATCCAATGAGGAACCTTGCAAGAACCTGTTCGCGCTTCCCTCTGCTTGGCCCATTTTCCACATTTCACGCGAGTTATTGCCAGGTTGTGTCGTTGTTTTGGCCATCTGCACGACAAACGCTGTTGAAGTGGACTGGTAGAATTGGCGCTAAAGTGCACACGTATCGCGCATATACTCACAGGGAGCAACTAGACGCCAGTTGTCATGATGTTCGTCATGGAACGTACAAATAAATGCTCCACACTACTCACTCACTCACTCGATATTTAGCCACCTCGCTTCTCTACCGATCGCTAGAGATCATTTTTGTCGTCTCACCTGTGCCCGTCGAAAAATCGGCGTCGCCCAAAGAAAGTGTCTTTGAGGAGGTAACCCTATGTTTTCAGTGAACGCCAGTCTACGTGCGGCTGTCAGCAGGTCGTTGTGTTTACCCGTCGATATCTCGAAAGGTGTCGCATATCCATCCACTCAAGTAGGGCAGTTACCCATCTGTCTGGCGATGTTGGCCAGTGCATGATACACGACGCCCGAATCGGGAGACTGGAGTGCATCTCCCCCCTCCATCGCTCGCTCGCTCGCTCGCTCGCTCGCTCGCCAGCCTCCAATGGCAACCCGAGCTGGCTAATCGACCTCCTTTCCATCCAGCGGAAAGAAAGGTGGTCTTCCGTTGACACCGCTGTCACTAGTGTCAAGTCATTGCGGTCCGCTTTTCTGTGCGGACGGACGACGTTCAATTGGGCGCTGTCGTTGCCGTCGCAGATCACCATGAGTGGCGTGGGATGCAAAGTCATTTTGAGAAATCCGCACCTGGCTGACATGGACGATGACATTCTCTATCATCTCGGCTTGTCAAGATCATCCAACCTGAAGCGACTCTTCGAGGATGTTCGGTTCGTCTGCATGGGTGGTACACCGGCGCGCATGGAGGCTTTTGCGCGCTACATGAAGCAAGAGCTTGGCATTGAGTTGCCAAGCGGGGCCGATCTGTACGATATTACTGGCCACGGTGAGCGATACACGATGTTCAAGGTGGGTCCGGTGCTTTCCGTCAGCCACGGTATGGGGGCCCCTTCGGCGTCGATTCTTCTGCACGAAACGATCAAGCTGCTGTCGTATGCTGAATGCACCGACGTTGTCATTATTCGCATTGGTACCAGTGGCGGAATCGGCGTCTCCCCAGGGACGGTGGTCGTGAGTACGAACATTCTCACGGGCCTTCTCGAGGAGAACCACGAATTTTACGTGCTCGGAAAGGTCGTCAAACGGCCATCGAGACTCGATCAGGATCTGGCCAATGACATTGTGTCGGCTGCCAGTCAGCTGTATCCGGCATCCGAGGTGATGCTTGGCAAGACGATGTGCGCGAACGACTTCTACGAAGCGCAGATGCGTCTCGATGGCGCCATTTGCGAGTACAGCTCCGACGAGAAGTTCGCCTTTCTCCGAAAGCTCAGAGATATGGGTGTGCTCAACATCGAAATGGAGTCATCGGTATTCGCGGCGATGTGTACGTACGCCGGCGTTAAATGCGCCGTCGTTTGCGTGACGCTCGTTGACCGTCTTAGCACTGACCAAATATCGGCATCAAGAGCGACCCTCAGCGCTTGGCAGGATCGTCCACAGAAAGCGGTAGCCGCCTACATCAAACACAAACTCGGAATGGCGTAGACACGTTGTACGCGTACGATGCGCTATATAAAGCACTGCTGTGTAACGTCTCAAACAAGCGCCCGAGGCCCTAAAGTGCGCTGTTCTCACATGAAGAAGCTTCCGTCGCCGCTGTCTCAAGGTCACCGCGGAACGTGACACGAACGTGCTAGCGGAAAGCGCACTTTCTTCGTGGACAGTTCGATTCCTATAGGCGAGGTGAGGTGATGGTTGATGAGTTCGTCCGCACAGGCCCTAGGCCTTGTTGCACATGTTGCTATGCACTCTAATAGAGGCCGTTCGCCTCTACCCAAGTTTTCAAGGCAAGTGTCTCATTCTATCAAACAGTAAAGCTTCGACCAAACGTTACCGTCGCGTATTTTCTCATACATCTGCGAACGTAGTCATTTTTTTATACTACTACTACTACTACTAACAACGTCTAAGAATTGCTGCCCTCGTTCCTCTACGAGTCCTTCCTCTCGAGGGTCTGCATTCATTGGACGGATTATAACTTCAGCGCAATTCGACGAAAGTTTCCTATCAAAACCGGTGCAAGTGTTTACTAAACGTCCTTCAATACAAGGCTATGTGGGGACTTGCCTTGACTTTCCATGGGCGATCTATCTCTCACGCGGAGTCCCCCAAATATTTGCAGGTAGCCGTTCTTTAAAGCGTACAGAGGGAAATTCCTATTCGTTTAGTTCTATTCCTATTCGTTTATGGGTTAATTGTTATTAGTCCTAGCGAAGCAACGCAATAATCATAGTAATAATAGCAACGGCACTGGTCGAACGAGTTGCACAAAGATACATGTCTGTGACGAAATATCTTCACTTGAATGGATATTCGAAGATGTTCTATTGAGTCCTCAAATCACAAATGTAACACACTCGTCATGTCTAGGTCGGAAGTCTAGGTCACATCATAGAATATTTTGGCACATGATTTCCTGCGAAGAACGTGGTACAACTTTCAAGCGGTTATCCGGCGAAATCTATCCTATCTAGGGCGCGCGCGCGCGCGCGCGCGAGGGATGCCAAATTACCAATTCCGCGTCCGAAGACGAACGAAACGATGAGGCCGGTAGCCGTGTGTAGCACCCGCAAGGGATCACACGACGGCAGGTCGGGCTGAGCCACCGGCCAGAGTATGGTTGCCACCGTGGGGGCCGCGTACTCACTCGGCTCACGTTCCTAACGGTTTCTGTAACCTGTCTTCGCACAGCGGCTACCGGCACCCACCCGAGACGGAACGCGTGCGTTGGTCCTGCAGCCAAGACAGATTGACGTAATCCTACACCCGTCCAATGGTCCGCAGCAGCATCGCCGCGTGCTACGAGACGCGCGATACGAAGGCTGGGCCCCCACGGAGGAACAGGGACGAGACGGTGCAGCTAAGAAAACGTAGCGCGAAGCTAACACTGACTGACATGGCCGTTACGAGGCAAAGCGTAAGGAGGATGGCACGCGAACCTTCGACGACGAGGATATAGGTGTGTGTGTGTGTGTGTGTGTGCGTGCGCGCGTGTCTACATGTGTGTGTGTGTGTGTGTGTGTGTGTGTGGGAATTGGCTACGGCTTACGTGGGCTCGCTTGCGCTGCGTCCGAGTTGTAACTGCTAAGGCATCGGTAAAGGGGACGAGATGACCCCGCCTCTGCTAGAACTGGCCTAACGCATCCCCGTCCTGTCTCACTTTGGCAGCCTTGCTAAACAAGTAGGGCAGAAATTCAGGATGGAGACTACTGCCCACCAACGTTCGGTGGCTGCGAAGGTAACACGGACTGCTGGTGAGTGAGATAGTCCAAGTGTGAACTAGAGAGAGACAGACATAGAACGAGAGAGAGAAGAGCAGGTCCTTGGGGATCATGGAAGCTGGATGAGAAGAAGTAGCGGCATACAGGTCCGTGTCTGTAGGCCAACCAATCGGCTCTGACCGTGTGACCTATTCGGTTACATCCGCACACTCGCGCATACACAAATGTGTACATGTGCTAGACGATTCGGCCTCACTACTCGGTTTGACAGCGGTGCTCACATGTCTACGATGCGCGAGAGCTTTGCTCAGGCGGGGCCAGGTGAATTCTGGCTCGCTTCGAATACACTACTGAGCAAGGATTAACCGAAACCTAGCGTTCTGCTCATTTCCTCTGCCAATTTAGTCTCTTTCAGCCGGCCGGAAGGGAGGGGGAAGCATTCACCGTCGTTGAGAAATCTGTCGTCCCGGAGTTCTGGAAAGAGTTTGCTATGCAAAATTCCCGCGAAACAGCGAAGTGGCCTGCGCGTTCTTGTCCTAATTACAACCATTTGTCATTTGTCGCCGCCCGGAGCCGAGTGTGTTCGGTTTAGCGACAGTTGACTAGCGCCGACTAGTCGGGGGGTGGCGGCGTTCTCGAGCTCTGCCCACTCATCGCCGGATTAGTATTAGTTGCCAACAGCAGATGTTTGTCTCGAACTCACTGGCCTGGTTGATGAGCCGCTCGTAGCCACCATTGTCTATTCGAGGTCTGTCGGCGATGTCAGGCGATTATACGCGTATGGTTGTCGGTCGCCTCGCGGTATTTCGGTAATAGAGTGCAGCTGCTCACTGAGGGGCAACAACTGCTCGTGGGCGCTATTGAGAGAAACTAAATGCGGCTGAAGGCCGGCTCGTGTGGGGCATACGGGGGGCAGCCAGAGTTGTCGTCAATATGGTCGTCTGTTGTTAATAGTTACCCTGGCAATTGTTACCCTGGCGTTCGCATTGCTAAAGCAAATGTTTATTGTGCTAAATGGTCATTTTCTTCAGGGAAGCCCGACGGCGCGGTTTCGTTAACGCTGCTTCGCTACAAGTTACTTGTGCCTATTCATCTGACTGACCTACGGTGAATATCTGTGCTCATTCACGTAAATTCATTCTCTCCAACAGTTGAAGGGAGTATTTATTATATTTTCCGAGTACAGCAATCCGTCGTATGTTCGAAGTTTCTCTTGAGTCTGCTCCGTTCCTTTTCGTTAGTAGAGGGTGGTGTGCAGGGACGCGACGCTAACCGTTCAAACGAGCGCTCACGTTAAAGTCGAACTTTATCTCGGACTTTATTCGTCTGTCACGATTGGTCTGTCACGGCAGACATGCGGTGGAATTCTACACACATGGGTTAGAATGATCTGTCAACATGGAAAACGACACTCAGTGACTATTTCGTGACACTCGTATCGTTGTGTTTTGGAGTTTAGCAAGTCGAAAAAAGTCAGCTGTCTCTCAGTAGAAATCTCATATTTGTTCGAGAAACAAGTCGCAGCTTTTCTTCAACACAATCCAGTATTATAAGCGCACGAGGTGATACCGACCTGTGTAGAGCGGCGATTCTCGCTTTGGAGCTGAATTGTCAACCAATAAAAGAAAACGTGCTCGACGGTAGATCGGCTACTATTGCTACACGTAATAAAGAGTGTACTACTACTATATGTAGAGTTTTGTCTTTTTTACTGTGTCATTAAAGAGTTGTACGCAACGATTTTTTGCGGAGCAACAAGCACTGGAAAACATCACATCTCACGTGCTTAACAGAGGCATCCATAGGAGCGCGGTCCGGACTCGTGCTTCACTTCGGGGTCGCTGTGCCTGGAAGATTTCGAATTGCTCTGCACCGTCCAGTAGATATTAAGCCAACAGGCACACCCACTTGACTATAAATGCAAGACTCGAGCGCTTTTTTGGTGTCGCACGTCACCTTGATTTAACTTTCACCAAACGTCAACTTGACCATCCAGTAAGGCCTGAACTCTTCGGGGACATGTCTCGCTGATGGTGCATTTGTTCGGAGTTTTTCGTGTAGTCATAGCTACTGTAGAACTCAATCTCTTTGCTATCGCCTTTCTAGCGTGAGGAACTAAAAACTGAGTCCGCTTCATCTCTTTTTGTCGAGCAATGACCATAGGAACGTCACGGTGAGAAAGTCTGGATGGCATGCACATCATGGGAGTAGGTCACACCTTCTTTGGACGGAGTTGTTGCGATTTTGGTGCGAACTTACAGCCGAAGGAAAACTCAAGTTTGTCTGCACGAAATAGACGAACGCTTCGATGCGTAACGGTTGCCAAGGCCATTAAGACGAGTGGCAAGTCCCTTAAAACTGGTCTCAAGAGTTTGGTCTCGAAGTTGTCAGATACATCAACGATCTGGGACAGGACGACGTCGAGAGGTGTTTACAGGACGATGCTCCAGCTCTGAGCAGGGCAGGTTACGCCTGAGTAGCTCTGTCGCTTGATTGTAGGAGCTCTACTGTGAGCTCTACAGAGGAATGATGGGAAAGCGATTGGCGGGACAGGAAAACGTCGAGACGAACGAGTATGTCGATGCTGTCAGAGACGATGCAGCGTTTCGTTTATAGATATGCACTGACTACAGAGGAGGAGCAGGCATTGCCGTATGATTTCGTCATGCCGATGTGCACAGAAAGCCTCTCTCCATTGCGATATGTGCAAAATCCAGAATCCGTCCGGGTGGTTCAGTCTAGCGCAGCGGAAAAAGGTGATGTGAAATAGGCGCAGCCGCGCAATGTATGAACGGGGTGACGGGTACACTCGTATTGCCGCTAGAAATTAAGCTTAAAGCTGTGGGCTTTGGTTACGCTGCATTCGGGACCGAATAGAAAAACGTCGCGAGACACCTGAGGAAACATTGGCTTCTATCATTGGCATTTCTAAGTTCTGGAAACTGTCCTTCAGGGCTATTTGCATAAAATTGATTTTCGAGGCGAGTAGAAAGAAGTTTCACTCTGTAAAAAGCTGAAGACCGATATCCAAACTGGATCTTAGCCTTTAGCTTCTAGCGGAATGCAAATCAGGAACGCAACTGAACCGGATATAGATATACGAAAGCTAAATGATCCATGTATCTCTCTCTTTTAAAATTGATAAAATCACTTCAGGTTGACCTTTTTCAACTTTTCTTTTTTTATTAAAACTCCGCGCGATGACAAATCGCTTCGGACATCATTTATCTATATTTATAATTATAGCAAGATCGTGTACGAAAAAACACACAAATTTTGGATCTCTACGCAAAACTACGAAGACTGAGCTTTTTAGGGTGATCAAATGTTTTAATATAGATTGCGATGCTAATGACGATATCTCTAAAATGTTTTTCTTTTTTTACTTTCATTTCTAAAAAGCGAGTATAAACATCCGTGCATATATATACATCGGTGTGACGAAGCGACCCCGAATACTCGATGAGATTGAAGTGAGTGCGTAAAAAACTGAGTTGTTTTTACATGCCCTTTCATGTTATTATTTATCCAAACGTATAGGAACTTATGCCTGTTCGACGGATGCAATTAGATCACTCAGATATTCCCGACATAGCTACATTCCAGGACGAGCAAACGTTGCTCCTCATCTAAACTTCTTCGCGCGTCAAAGCATGTTTGTTTACATGTGAATGCGTAACTCAAGCAACAAAGCCTACCATCCAACGCAACGACAGAAAAATTCATATCCTCACTGTGTAAACATGCGCCATTCTCTCATTGTGGCGATTCTCTCTCTTCGAACGAACCAACGTTGTGAGAGTAGATATCGACTCGCAGCGCCTTCAACCGTCGAGTTCGATGGCCGATGCCACTGGCCGAGAATCCTATACGGCCTCTCGCTCGCTCGTTCGTTGGCTGTCGCTCTCTGTGTTTGTTCGCGTAGTTACTGGCATCGGGCGGCAGAAAGCGGCAACACGAGATGAACATAGGACAGTTCGCGGGCAGCGTCATCGGAGTGGCGCGTGATGAAGGAGAGAAGGGAAGGCTTTAAAGTAATTAATTTTGCTTTTGGACTAGCTTCCACCCAAGTGACCAGCAGGCTGAGAACGTCAAACGCGTGTAGCGGTTCCCACGGAAAGCGGGAGGGCGACGTTCCCTTCAAGGGAAAGCGTCGTCTGAGTCCCTCAAGTTAAGGGCGCAACTAACACACGGCTACAGAATGAGGCGAGGCCGATGGAGACTAAAACAAGTTACATCAGGAGCAACAAGGCGGCCAGGGATATCAAGAGGCTCCAGTCTGTGGGCAGCCTGTGGCGACGGGGGTTTACATGGCGACGGGGGTTTACGTGGCGACGGGGGTTTACGTGGCGACGGGGGTTTACGTGGCGACGGGGGTTTACGTGGCGACGTGGTGTGGTCCCCAGGAAAGGACCTTTCGAAGCGTGGGGGCCGCCATGTCGTCGACCAGTGCGCTATGGGCCTGCATTGTTGCCGGATGCCTTCATAATTCCGCCGACGGACGCGGTGTGAGAGGGCACGCCCGAGTTCTTCCTTCCATCGTCTCCCACGCGAGTTCTTTCGCTCGGGGACGATTTGCTCTGCGAAAGGGCGTCCACGCACGCACCCCCTAGCCACGCCATCATAGCCCTTAAGAGACCACTCAACTCAAGCGAGAAACGAGGACTCCAGCAGGGCCACCAGACTGGTCAGCGCAAGGCAGGAAAACTTGGTGGTAGAATAATTGCATGCGTCCTCAGGACTTGGGGCTCCTCCCTATCCTCCCACGCGTACGAAAGGACTGCGGCCCCACGGGTGCTCCTGTCTCGGGCTATGCAGCAGTGGGCGAAGACTGAAGCAAAATCATTCAAGCCTTTTGTTCAATTTCGACAGCATCAACAACATGACGCAACGCAATCACCGTTCATGTGTAGCGTTTTGACGATCCAGTGCACCAACATGGAACTGGCGCGACCATCAAATAGCGACCGTGCGAAAACATCTCTTCCGTGCTTGCAAACACGCAACATTCTACAATCAGAAACGTCTGGCTAACGTCAAGCGAAGTTACCTTCATTAAGAAGCTTACGTTTCGCCGAAAAGGCCGAAAATGCAACGTTTCCCGTTGGTCGGTTTGCACGCTCAGTCAGTTGGTCAGTTTTTTTCCCTGTAGTAACAGGTGAGATGTCTTCGGAAATGCTTGCACGTAAGTTAGTAACTCATGAGTCTCGTTTGATGTTGACACGAAACGTAGATTTAGCTCTTTATGCTGCATAGAAGGGGCTTTAGGGCGTAGTGATCTATCTGTCTAGCATGCCTATGCATATCTAGAGAAGAGCGCGAGAAGAACGACTAGAACGAGCGTCCGTCTAAATAGCTAAATGTGGTGTTTGTTTGTGTTCGACATACAATCGAACAATATAGTCTACTCATTGACGCGTGCTAGTGATCCTGATTGGCTAAGTGATCTGATCATGTGATTCGCCACTACGCCCCAGCCTTTATTAGAGAGGTCTGGACATGTACACTAAGCTACGTATGTTAAGCCAGAAAAGATCGGATTGCAGATCGAAACAACTGACTGACAGACGCGGATCACTGTCGAGCTTAGTCAGACGAAAACTGACAAGACTTCAGAAAAATCTGACCATTGTTGGTTGTCAAGTGATGACTCACCGCAGATAACGTCGAAAGTAAGCAACCGTAAAGGCACGCGCGCGTAATCTACGGCTTACGAGAACAACCGTTGGGGTCAGAACCAGCATTGGTTGATCAGGAAAGCTGAATGTCGTAGAGAGAACAACACTGTAGAAGAATGAAAGCACGTGCCTGTGCAGAGGGCAGAGAACTTGCTGGAAGGGGGTGATGATGTAATGAGCATGGCAAACATGGTAAGCGGAGCACAATGTCATTGTTTATTGGTACAATGGCCTCGCACAGGACGAAACGATATCGGCCAGTTACGATGACATACTTATCGTATACAGCTGCGTAGAAGAATGAGCAATACAAGACCATGTTTTAGCGCATACAACGAGCTAATATGTCAGTTCGATCTAGCGTTGACGTTGCGTCTAGGAGTGTCTGACTTTCGAGCCCTCGTTAGCGTAAATACAGCTAGAATATATTAGAAGGTAGGGAATTATTACCTGACTGGTTTCTCATTAGTTCATTGCACGTCAAGTGGTCCCTGGCCGGAGTTAAGCTGGTGAGCAGGCCTCGATGTCGCTCTCGTCTGCTCTATGCCCTGTGCTTTTCTCTCTGGCCATCGCTCTGTAAGGGAAGATATTACATATTATTCAGCCGCGCGAATCTCCGCTGCAGACGAACTATATGTGGTCTGGTTTCCGTCAATTCGACATCCCCCCGACGTAGCCTCGGTGCGGTCTTTTCTATCCTGCTCTGTCTATTATGGATATTGGACCGGTGCCCGGGGTTAATCGCCAACTATTGCTTTCTTTACTTCTTTTAAGCACGCTCCCGCGTATGATCCGGTGATCCATGACCCCAAACTTCCGGTGATTCGTTGTTTTATCGGTACCACCTAACTTCTAGCTGAAGGGTCAGTTGCTGTCTACGTAGAAACGAGCGGTCGCTCTGCAGAAGCTGGTTCGGGCCACCGAAGCTTCTGGCCAATTGTCTCAAGGCCGCAAAGACTTGGCCATCCGAAAACGATTTTAGTGGCCGGGCTACTTGGGCCGCCATCTTGGGACTGAACAGCTCCGACCGTTCGGCAACACAACGCCGCAGGTGTAAGCGACCGTCCACAGAAGCGTGGCTATCTCGAAGAGTGCTGCCAAAGGTAGGTTACAGGCCGAACTTGGAAACGAGGGGCACATACCCGACATGGGAATACACCAGCGCTGACTTTGTACGTGCTCGATTGGCTGGATAGAACCCTCGAGGTTCTCGCGAATTTTTTTGGCAAGAGTAGTTGAGGAGGTTTTCTGACCAGCACACAAGCCATCGATAGACAGATAGGACCATTCTGAGGTCAAGCTTTGCCACAGTCCTAGCTCTCCAAGCGCCGGCTGGCGGCAACGCCCACACGTGATCGCACAATCAAACCGATTTGGAAGTATTTCAGAGTCCGCCTATCGGTACAAAATCGATTGCTTTCCTTCGTTTTGGTGCCGCTGGATGGTAGAACCTCAGAAGTGCGAGTACGCTGACCCTCGCAATGAACATTCACTTCAATATCGACGTTGCGGTCAGACTATAATCGAACACATCTAATATTAGCTAGTAAAATCGGTGAAGAAGAGAGGCTCTTGTCTGATATCCTGAACGTTGCCCGTCGACGACAAGCAAAGCTGGTACTGATTCCTGACTGGCTTACATGATAAGATTTTCACAGCCAAAATAATCACATATATCTCTGTATGCTCTATTCGGAGAGTTACTGGAGAAAATAAAGCTCATAGAGATACTCGGCTAGAGCAGAAAGGCCGAAAAGATTAAACACTCGATAGCTGAGGCAAAATTTGATGACAGCGACAAGTGTGAACACAGATTGGCAAACATAGGTGACCACTATAGATGGCAATCTGATATGGCCTAAATAAATTGATTGACTAAGGAAAATAAAGGCAACACCGCTTAGCGCAATATATCGTCAACTAGAAAACATCTATTAGAATTATTACTTATGGACTAATACACGGTGATATATGCATATGTTGGTAGGTAACGATTTTACTTGAAGTTATAATATAGGGTAGTCCAAAAGTCCACATGAACTAAGAACGAGTGCAGTCATAGCGTGACAATATGTGATCCTTTTTGTGCTATTCATTTGGCTTAACCCAGTTTGTGTATGATAATAGGTTCTCATTACATGCTTACAGAATACTGATACGCGGGACACTACACAGAATACTACACACAATTTTAAATTATTTGTTTGCATATATCAGCTTTGATTACCTGATATCGTTACTGCTCGCTGTATTGTACTTCGCGGGCAAATCGCTAATAGTCGCTAACTAATCAATGTGGCAGGCAAATCACTTTTTAAACAAGCCCAACGGAAAAGCCTGCCGCCGCCATATCGCAATATTTCGGCGGCCAGCGAACAGCTCGTTTATGATAAATTGCACGTCCGAAGCATGTTCAATACGGTGGTGCAAAGTTTGTCGATCATGTGGCTTCAGTAGTAGTAGCAGTAGCTGCACACTCTCAATTGGACAACCTCAAAGTTGTCAAAAAGTAGTGCAAGATACGAGCACGCCATACTTCTCAAGCACACCGGGATACACGGTATATAATGGAGAAGTGGCTCTTGCCTAGAAGTCGTAAGATCCTTGTCTGAAATTCCAGTCGAGGCACAACCGTTTTGTAAAATCGTTTTAATCGCTAATGGGAGCAGACCGTGCATTCACGTTGGCCTTGGTGACTACTAGTCTATAAGGTAGAGTCGAAACAACTTCATTTAACACTATTAAATCAATAAGGGTTTAGTAGGGGACGAAATAGTCCGCCAGATAGTGGCGAATCGCTTTCATCGAGAGAAACAACATAAGGTAAATCAAAGAGTGCACTGAGCAGTCGCCCCTAAGCGAGAGATAATCATGTCATTTAATTATTTTGCCGTAAATGTCTTGCACTCTTAATGCATTGTTATAATCTGTTCTTGTTCAATTTACTCTCGGATCAATTTTCTCAAGTATAAGCAATGTTGTATCTCAAGTAAATTTAAAACTCTGGAAAAAACAAAGACGGGAATAGCGGGGTCTAGATACCAGCCACTTCATATAGTTCAACGAAAAACCTCTTTTCTTCGATTTGTTGGCATGAATAAAGTGCACTGTTTGGTCTTTTGCACTGTCTTCGTAAATATGCAGCTGAAAGGTCATCGATATCAATAGAAACAGATCTACGACTCCATACGCTATCGTCGTCGGCTGAATAAAGGAACTTCACCTTTTCCTTTCCGAAAGGAACGTCGCCATTCTCTTTTTCCACTTTCGCCTTTGTCCGGAAGTCTTTCCTTTTTAGGGGGCGCGCGGCGGGGTTTCAGTGGGGGATGACAATCTTCTTGACTCCAATCCGAGCCCGGCCTTCCACGCAATCCGGCTCTCGACTCCCAGTCAATTTCGTTTTGTCAACGCATTTCCGGTGCACCCTCTAGGCCGCGGCTTCTCCATGTGCTCCGACCTAACTGCAACTCTATTTCGATTGGAGTCGTAAAACAACATCGCCGGGCCGATGATGCCACGGGCAGGCGGATTCCCGAATTAGAGGTCGAAAAGGTTCAGAGGAGATAGAGGCGCACTTGTTTTCCAGTTACCTCTATTTCGTCCCTAATGATGCTTCATTATTATATTGCGTCTTTACCTTTTAGTCGATCTTCGCCTCTTTCGCGAAAAGCCAAGACCGCCAATCTAACTCGAAGGTTTCAATTATCTCTTTCGCTTATTCGCACTTAGGATGCATCATGACTCTCTACGACAGACAGATTAATCAGCCAAATATCGGATAGAAATTTCTGTTGAGTAGGCTTAATTAGGTCGATTCTGTCGTGGCGAAATACATAGTCCTCAATTTTTCTCAGTTACTGCGGCCAACAGAAAGAGTATGTATGTAGATGAATATTATTCTGAAGAAAGTGTACTGGGACATCGTGGACACCTCGTAATCAATCCAGAGGAATGCGAATCAATCTTATGAAATACTGCAGCTTTCACCGTACTATGCAAACTCTTAAAAGTGGTCTGTAACCAGCAACTTTAATATCTATTAATTTTATATCATGTATACGTCAGTTACTAATAATAATAATAATAATAATAATAATAATAATAATAATAATAATAACGTGTGCACATTCTATTTGCAGTATTTAATCCAAAAATATTAGTAGAAGTAACTGCAGTAAATATCCACAAGTTTGTCTTAATACTATTATGTTTTATACATTTGTGTGTTGCGTATTGGAGCAGTTGTATATATGTACTTTATATTTTCGAAAGGATTGTATCCGTGTGCACTATTAAATCCTAAGCAATTTATGCCCGCCGGGCCATACGTAACGAGAGAAGGTAACACGACCGACAATTGTGCATTTACAAGAAAATGCTGTGCCACAAAATGTTCTAACGGTCAAACAATACCCAAGTTATTACATAAAAAAAAGCATATTTACACTGAAGGTTAACCTTACCATCCGTAATGTATCAGCCAAAGCACATGAGCCGATTGGCTCTCATATGACAGTGGAACACGTTCAAGGATGCCTAACCCGAATATCACAGTGAGCAGTTGAATTGCTCCCTTAACTCGACACATATTCTGCAACGAGAAAGTCAAGAAGCCACTAATTTGGGAGCAATATAGCGGGCCGAGTCTCAAGTGCGTCACGTGCAATTGTTTTTGGAGCGCCGCGGTGCTCATTGGTATGAGGCAGTTGAGGACCGACTGAGCCTCATGTGCAATGCCACTCGACCTAGGTTCAATATGATATGTACTTGTTTGCTTAATGCCCAAGAAGCGGGTATTTCAGGATTCAATAACAAGAAAAACATATTAACTATTTTGGCACTTACCTTTAATGGCGAAGTTCGCCGTGGACGTGGAGTTCCACATCCGACTGCAGAACTGCCTTATTGATTTATTCCCGGAGCAACTCTCATGCGGTTTTGCAATCAGACAGTACCTACATGTGCTACAAGCAATATCGTGCTTGCTGCAGAGACTGACTTCTGTCACTTTATTAAGCGAGAACGTTTGCAGGGCAGTGTCGGGCAATGGTGCGTTTTTCGGTATCTCTTGCTTATGTCTGCTAAAAAAAAAACATCCATTCTGTTCCGCTGCCTCTACTACCTGGTAACACTTCCATATGACAGCATATAACGTTGATTTCTGTCAGAAAAGCAGTTATTCACACAGACTTTTCTTGGGTTCATATCCCCAAGGGATGTTGTCAAGTCTATAACTAGTTAGTTGCATTACTTAGTTTGACTAGTCAGTCAATGCGTTTTGCCGAGTCACTTTGTGCAGTCCGCAACCCGAAGCTGAACCTTTATCCTGAATCAGCTTTTTAAAAACAGAAGACCCTATAATCTAGAAGGGGCTCCTCTAACCGCAATGGTACGTGTTTACGTCACAAACGATATGTCCGGCATGCTACCTTCAAATCGAAAACAGATGTAATTGAAGTCCAAAATGTGAACTTCTAGTTACGGCTGTTAGTGTGCGGTAAACCGTGAAAATTTTGAAGGTTATGTAGTCACGACTGAAGACACGAAGCCATGTAACTAATGTGCTCACGACATCCGACAGAAACGGGTTACGAAGACGTGTCTGACAAAGAAACACTTTCGAATGGCAATGCGAATCAAAATTAGACATTTCGATCAAGATAGGATGCGCCACAGATGTCATGAATTAACATATTTATCTTAACTACTTCAATTTTAAAGGGCCGAATACATCATTTGGAAATCATTCATGCCATCTTTCTTAAATAAGACTTGTAGTTAATCACACATCCTCGTTTCCATTCCATCCCATCCATTGCATCGATGAACCGTCAAGCTGCGCTCCTCGTCTCACGACGAAAGAAGTTTCACAGAAAACTTGGCTGAAAAGACGTAAGCAGATTAATTAACCACGGAAAGAGGAAGAAAACAGGGAAGACGAGTGATGAAAAGGTAGAATCAGTCTGGAAAAGGTTTGGCTTTGCTGGACTCTAAACTTTCAGCCGATATGCAAGGTCATCGATAATCTTAATTACAACTATAACATTTTACATTTACTAAAAATATTGTTAAAGAAGAACATTTTCTAGTTGACTTATTGGTTTTAATTATTATGATGCGCAGGAAATTGAAGTCTTCCATGCCTAAAAATTAATCAATATTTGGGATCAGTAAATGGGTGCCTTTTGCTATATATATATGTATATATATATATATATATATATATATA
>MNPL01003811.1:0-25971 GCA_002081605.1 Tropilaelaps mercedesae | reverse complement strand
ATATATATATATATATATATATATATATATATATAAGCCTCAGTGAGTAGCCCATTAGGCCATGTATCGCTCTGTTTCATTTAATTCATCTAACCCATATGCTGTTCGAACTCCAAAACTACTGACGTGCTACGATTCATTGTCCTATGCTAGGATACCGAAATACTAGGTGGTGCATTATCTTAGCTTCACTTCTTGAGCTCTGCATTACTGTCGCCTATCCTCTTTCTCTTTATGGACATCCACTCCAGGCACGTTTTTGACCAATAAGACCTTCATTTTGAACATCCGTGCCCTAAAATCGGCAGGAGGGAAAAATTCTCGTCAATTTGTATTAAAAATCGATTCACTCTTATACCTAACCTTATTTCCATTAAAAAGTTAAAACTCAGTTCTATGCATATTTATTTTTCCCAAAATTTCTGTCATCTTATCTATACAAGTGTTAGCGTCTCCACTTATGGGGTACAGAGCTACCTTAACTGTAACGGAGTATCAAAGAGGGAACCAAAATTTGAATTTAATTGGATCCTCAGATTTTATTAGAGCAACAAATAATCGTCCCACAATAGCAAAACTAATTAAAACCGCCGCAAGTAATGTTTGTTTGTTTGTGCGGACGAAAACTTTTCTGTTGGTGTTTGCGTTATACCTAAAACGATTTATTTTACCATCAGCTTTAGCTGAAATGCACATTCCTTAAGTCGACAACGATTTTATGAACATTATTTACTCAAGTAACACCGAGGAACTCCACTTCCCAGTCATCTATAGATTTGTCGTTTTTCTTGTTACTTTAAGCGCATATATAATGGGTGTCACGCCAATCTTTACAAAAGGGTCTTTCAAGTCGGGTGATAATACTTCGAATGTACAAGATTGCTTCAGTGGGAATACAGCTTGTCATCTTTTTTTTGAGTGGCTATTTCTAAGTGTAACGTCAACTGAACCTAAAATGCTGGAACACATCGGCCCTAGACGTTTGCTTCCTCCTTTCGAAAAATACTATGTTGAGGTCCCCTTGAGTGCTGCTAGTTCTGGATGAATACCCCGTAGAGAACTTAGAGTTATTTACCAAACATCGGAAATTTAATAGTCTCTAGACTCATCTGGCTAGGTGGAACACTTTGGCACCCAACACCCGATCATTGTCTGAGAGGAGAGGGGGCATTAGACCACGGTCGACAGTCTATTGGAAATCGATACGCGACTGAGACTCGGAGTTGCTGTAACAACAATTTGCGCCGTTTCAACTACCTAAAATAGGAAAAGAACGTTCCAAAGGATTATGGTAACCATCGCCTGAATAGCAAAATACAGCTGGACCTCTTTCCTTTTTCACAACTTTCAAAAGCCTTCTACAGTTCGTATGTTTTTCAATGCCAAAAGCGCCAGTCTCTGACGTCGATTAAACCGGCTAGTACAATGTACAGTCAAATAAATGAACATATATTCGACCTGTTCATCGCTAAGTGCAAGCAAGAGGCCACTGATTAGTGCGCTTTAGCCTCCTATACGTTGTATGGGTATCGCTTCGATTTTTAAAAATTTTAAAAGAAAATATTTTAGGAAGGAGTATTTTAAAACTATTTTAGGATAATTATGAATTGAAACCGGTAACTGACTGTCTAGTGCTCGCTTATCGTGATGAATGAGCATTCTCGTTTAAAAATGGTGATTGTCAGTACTACTCATTCACTAAGCATTAGCTTCTTTAGATGAAATACAGAACTAAGGTGTTTAAGAAAAACGTATGAATTTGCTGTAAACTAAACGTTATTCAATTATATAGAGCAATTTCTTCGGCTGATTGATGCCTATAGATCTGATATTTGCACCCCTGCATAGAAGCGTTTTTCATCTGTACCTTAGAGAACAATTCATTTAGTCTGTGCTTTTGATAACAGTCAGCACAGAACTTATAGACCTGGTTTCAATAATCTTCGACCGTGTAGCCCGTTGGAGTTTGCAACGGAGTCATTTATATTTGATAACGAGGCTATGATCCTATCGCTCAAATAGAAATTATGGGTTTTGAGAGCTGGTTGAATTGACCGATTTTACGATATTTATAGTATTTCGTTGTAATCAGCACATCGAGTTCGACCTCACCGGACAAATTCAGTGTTGTGAAAGTCTTTACAGTACGACGGCCTTCCTCTAAATAATGCTTGAAGTCAGCAAATAATGTAATTCTGCGAAGCGAGCAACAAATTACGTGAATTCGTTTGTGCACGTACCTTATTTCGCAAAGATCTTCCGCAAACGCTGCAGGTAATTTAGTCTAAGACATTTTAACGTTTGGGTGCGCCTGGAAGTCGTTCTGTGCCGTTTCGGACGATTGATCACATGTGGAGAAATAAGTTATTCATACCTGTCTTGAAAGATATCTATTGAGCATCATTGGCCGTTTGAGTCCTTCGCGATTGAATGAAACACGAACATTTTAGAAAGCGCTCAAATATTTGCCCGTATGTAGTGTCACATGTTGCTCGTACAAGAAACATGTGTACCACATCCGTAGCTAGCGCGGCGACCAAAATAGATTGCCCTCCTCCGCCCTTTTTCGACTTGTGCTTACTCTTTAATTCACATTTATTGCATTAATGTGGCCACTTCGAGCGCAGCGGGATTTGCTGTTATACTATGAGCATCACATCATCAGTCCAGTTAGGAATATAATTCCACCGACACCTACGCGAATACCATTCTGAGCCAGCGTTTAATATTGGCTTTTAATGACATCTGTATTAACGTTTTATAAATCCGTGCCTTCAACGCTGTTACGACTGGCGTAATATACAAACTACATGTTTCTACAAGTTCTTATCCCAGCGCTTCTGTATCCTCGTGCACAGTGTAAGATAGTCCTTCATGAAATATGGGCCAGCAGGGTAACAGCAAAGGCAGGCGACCTGTTGCTTTCAATACTCCATGCCGCCATTTCTTTCCCTTCAGTTTTCTCTGCCAGCCGTCTCCGCGGCGGTCGACGTAAAACGGTGCTGTCAGTTTCCTTCAGTGTGTCATAAGCTTCCCTAAACTATTTTCCATCCCCGAGCCCTTCCACCCTCCATCTTTGCCCCTCTTTTGACTCTTAGGAGGATGTTTTATCAGTTCTTTTGTGCCCTTCTCACATCGGTTATTGACTGCTTGACCATCTGTTCGCTGTATAGGAGACGAAACCAATCCACCTCTTCCGTCCGCCGGTCCGTTCTCTTCTCTTGTCAAGCGCCCGCAACCTTATCTTTACTCCTGGCGTATTGAAAAACGCACCAAACTTCTGCACTCGTAGAGAAGGTCATAAACATCGCTAAGATCAATAACGGCTAAGCGTCGAATGAGAGTCAGGTTTCGCTTCAAACCCACCGCAGCCGCTTGCATCGTATTCTCATAAGGAAAGACTTGCCTTCCAATTCTCGTGTATCGTAGAGTTCGATTACTCGAAACCGGTAGGGAACTGCTTAGAGCTGACGTCGAAGTCCTTAATATCTATGCCGAAGTCCATACGTCTAGCGAGCAGCGAGTCTTAAAACAACCACGTTCGACTGTACGTAAACCAAGTAGACGCTAAATGGTCAATATATGAATTCTTCTATCGATATTATCTTTAAAAAGGCTATTGCTGTCTTCGTAGAATTATTAACAAACTGATATGTTAATTTTAAGCTTGATTATTAATTTATTTTAGCGATTGCAATGTTATGCCAACATTAGTTGTGCTGCCTGTGATGATACTGGATTTTATACCGTCTCTGGATATCATACAGCCATAAGATAATTTTATTACTTTCTTTGTGTAGACAAATATAACGGGTTTTGATCAAATGCTTCGTTGTGGGTTACGCATTAGGATATGTGATCACCTAAATCGTGAGTTTGAATCTTGCAAACACTAAGCCTGATTTCTCCGCAAACGTATGTCACCCTGTAAACAAATGATTACTCTAGCCTTTAATGTTACTTCAAGTTAAAAATAGACAAGATTAAGACAAATCTCAAATTAATTTTGTGTTATCCCTCTTAAGCGGTCGCTGATTGAAGCCGACCGTTGTCGTGACATCGGGTAATCAGCTCAATACTACGGAATTTCAACATTGGCAAAAAATATTTCCATTTTGGCGATTATCGTACTCAACGTCCACGGCTCTGCTTAGTTCAAATGACAGTTTTATTCAAGTTCGCCGTAGCGAAGGAACCACGTCGTTACTTTCCTCTACGATTGGGATCCTTTCCTTTTGCCCGCTGTCATAAGAGACTACAAAAAAGGACAACCGTAACTCACCGGCACGATGTGAAAGCCTACCTCTTCCATAAAAAGCTCGCCGCTTTTCAGCAGCGTTTTTCCTTGCGAAATCGAGTGCAAAAGATCTGCGAATGTGGCAGCAATCCTTGCTTTGTTCAAATCCTATATAGCTTCAACGGTGTTTCAGGTGGTTTGCCCCGAAATGGTCATTGGCTACGTTTTGCTTCCTTTTTCCTTGTTTCTAGCCTTAGAAAGTAAGAAAATAGCAGTAGCACTTGATTCTAACCATGAGCGGAACTCCAGCGGTAAATAAATGGCCGTAATAAAATACCTGCAATAAACTATTCTAGCTCTGTAGGGCTATTGCCGCGCTGGCACCTCCCGCTCCGACTGGCTGATATCGAAGTGCTTTTTTGAGGAATCACACAAAAAAGAAAATCTTTAAGGAAAAATGTAAAGTGAGTATATCGACGTAGGAAATATTTACGCTTAGGAGGCAAATTTAAATACGCACCTATGCTTGTACAATCCAAATAAGGTTGTAAATTCCTTTGTGATGTCGCACATGCTGCGTACGTACTCAAATATCTGCTTGATCAAGTAAGTTCACATGGCTGCCAGTCTACAATCAGCGGAAGATAGTCGCGGTTGAAGGTGTGATGTGAGTCGCGAAGCTAATCAACATAAATTAGGCGAAACATAGCTGCTGAGGCCATTGTAAGTTCCGAAAAATAAATAAAACTAAAATATTCAACGCGCGGTTCACGAATATATGACCTTCCTACTTAGAAAAACACATTTGGATACAACTTGTACGATTCTTCACAAATCTACGAGTTGCATGCGCACATGGAACTTGTCTGTTGGGTGGGGTAACGATGATCGATATTTGTGAAGTGCGTGCTTCGTTAGCCAACAGTGGTGGCTTAAATATCGATGGCAATCGCTGTGTTGACGGTGGTGGTAGGTATCGACGTATGCCAACAACAGAACAGCGATCTATCGCTTTCAGTGGCGGGAACGAACGTGCGACCACAGTCGCCAGTTTTGCTGCCGCCTTCACCCACCCCCGTTTACTATGCGAACTCCGATAGTATCTGAGCGGGTTCTTCACATACTGATATGCCAGCGACCCTAGAAGGTGCTGCGTTCGTGCAAACCAGGAACTGTATCTCATAGAAAAAACCGCATCTCGCAAAACGCCGAAGGATAGCAACGACCGCAGGTGAGGCATAGTCGAAAAAAACGTTCTGTCTCGGTGGGTCAATGTGGTGGTGTACCGACACACTCACAGCAGCTCGCATTTCCACCGACACCCTGCAAAAAAGCCTCTCTCGAAACTGGTGTACGTTAGATATGCAAACAGGGTACGGGTTGAAGTACCATCGAGAGTTTATCCTAGTGGGGACAGACGCTTCGATATCGAACGAGGTAACGGTTCATGTGAGTAGACGTAAACAGGTGTATTTCTAGCCATTTTGAACGATGCACATCAACAAACATTGCCGGTCGAAAAAGTTTGACAGCATTTTACAGCCCGATACAGACAAGCACAGCTGTGCTGGCAATTTTTGATGTTCGTTCAGAAACAGACCTTGATTCAATGACAAACAGACGGTACAGGTACAGTGACTAAATACGCATCATCATTGGATACATAGCGTTACAATAACACTGTCCTTAAGTACGCACAGGTTTGAAGTAGATACCGCGAAATAAAATGCTGCATTTTAAAAATGCTATAATATGCTGTAGTATAAATTTATTACAAAAAACCTATATGGCCCAAAAAGCCATAGAGGTTTTTTGTAAAGCTGCTACGTAGATATTACGAGATATAGCAACGACACATATTTGAAGCGTACGAGATATAGCAACGACACATATCTGAAGCGTTTTACCTTACTACCACTCGATGTATTTTTCAGTAAGCTCAAGTATCTTAGAAACAATGAACGATCACGGAAAGTCGATAATAAATGAATGCAGGGTTGTTTAACGCTTTAGTTGTATATTTCCTCCAACGTTGTTGTGTTTTTTGTTTAGGTCGTATTGGTTGCTTTGAAAAGTCGCATTCTACAAGAACAACTTCTATACTCAGCACTTTTAAGCCAGGTATATCTGCAGAACAACTCACGGACTTCTTGTGTCCTCACATCTTCCAAAGATTTTTCGTGGTCTTCATGCACGGTGCACGTTAAACACTTAATGACAAGCGATATAGAAATTATGTGCCAGGCAAATGTGCTGTGAAACGCTTTAACAGCTTGGAATATTTCAGTTTCAACTGTTTTTGTAACGTAATCCGAAAGCCTTTCTGCCTTATACCATGATCCCTCGCTGCTTTCCAAGCGACGGACCATAGCATTAGCACGTACGAATGAATAATTAAAGGTTGCTGATTCGTACTTAAAGCACTAGAGAATCTTATTGATTAAGGAAAACTACTCGGTGACATACTTTTTCCTGCCAGTTTTATTCGTATGTAGAACCTTTGTGCACCACCTCGTTCATAGCTCCGTTGAGAAGTGTTACCTAAAAGCTTCATTATCCTTATTTTTATCTTTGAAATTAAATTTCAGCTATCAGTGGTCTCGCTTTAGCGTTCACCACGTTTACTTCTCCCCTCTAGCCCATCTACTAAGGCAAAAAATATTTTTAGGTCTGACCATCAGCCAACATTTAACATCCACGGCATCGCTTGTTGCATTACCTCGTAAGACGGATCACCCCATAAATGTAAATGTACAACGACGAGAAGCTCGGGCATAAAACTCGGTGACCTGGTGGATTTATTAAGGCAAGTCGATAGCAGCCCACCGTTTAACGAGTGGCAAAATCCATGTTTCAAAACATCTGTTAAGCTTAAACAAATGGTATAAGTCCAAACATGGGCAAAAATTAAGGCTGTCTAAATGTCTCAGTGGGCTATTTTGTAAACGTTTCATGTCGATCTCGACGGTACATTATTTTCAAGAATACTATTTAAAACATTTAAACATCCAAAATCTTTGACGGCCTCCTCTCCGATACCAAACGGTAATCGAAGCATCTAGCGTACTTACTCTTTTGGTTGTATTGCATGCTTTTTGCATATGTTAATTCACTTGGCTAATGTATTTAAATGGATGCTAGGAAAATTGTGTTTATGCACAAAGTTACATACATGATGTAGTACTATAATCTGTGCAGTTGTCGTAAAGTATTCTGTATGTACCACAACCTATAGTTCCGTAAAGCTGCATTCTGCACGCTGTGTACCGTTTTGGCTGAGTGCGACCGCGCATTAACAGTCCATCGACTCCTCCGAAGTAACTGTTAAGCTGGCTGTAACTGTATCTTTAACCCGTTTGCAGGCTTCCACGTGTTTTTTGCTCCGCTTGTGTTTCTGTCTGCATTCGTTCTTCCGGGAGCAATCGGAGCTGTGTCCGTACGAAGGGTGGGAGGGAGAGATGTAACAACCAACTAACTTTTGTGAGGAGAGACGCTGTTCCCCAATGCAAACTACTGACTCACTTGGTGTACAACGGTAACAGCGAAGGCCTCTTGCACCATCGAAATGGTTGCACAGACTCACACGCACACACGTATGCACCATGCCATCATATATACACACAGCTTCCCTGGCGCTTCATTTCCCTGTCTGCGTCTCAAGTGCATTTCCCCTTTTGGAGAGGCCCCGCTTCCGTCGGCCCCACTGTCTTATGCTACTGTCAAGCCATCGCATTGGTCGCAAAACAGAACGGCTCTCATTTCCCCAAGGGCCATTCCATCTTCTACCACTCACTCGACGCTGTCTTCGTCGTCTAGCTCTGCCCCTCGCTTCTTGATGCTCGCCCTAGTGCTCTTTCTGTTCCTTTTCCCTTCGGCTGGTTTTTGCCTCCTCCGTCTACTGCTGTCAGTGCGTACCACTTTTGCTCGCATTCGTTGGCTGCTCGTCGTTTCTTTTCTTCTTCGAATTCTCTTTCGTCCTCTGCTTCCTCTCCCTCATCGTCGTCTATGACTCCATTCGCAATCCACCCCTTACCCCCCATGGCGCTGATGGCAGCGAAGGCCCTTCAGAGTTTGCCTCCTCCCCCTCCTCAAAGAAGCAGCCCCTAACCAGCGTTGACTGCGGCACCGCCGCCACCACCACTTCAATTCAATTTTTTCGACTGAAGTGACGGTGATCATGATAACAATGACAATGATCTTGGGGCCTGCCAATGCCTACCGCTGTGTGCAGCCTTTCCTTCTGCCACTGCTTGAAACCTATTGCATCGAAACTGTAAAGTTCGCCTTACTTTACTTGCTTGTTTTTTACTTTCCTCGTTCTTCTTGTGTGAAGCTTTTGTCAAGAAATGTAACCGTTGACGAAGAGAGAGAGACAGAAAGGGAAGGGGCAACGGTGGTTCACAACGATGCTTACTGGAAGTTCCCTTGCCAAATCGCCGCGTTCTTGTGTTGGGGTCGGATTCCGTGCTTTCCGCCAGTGAATCTAAGTATTAGTATGAATATTTGCATCGTCTTGTTCAAGCGATGGTGGCATACTGTCAGCAGAGAGTGAAATGGCAGCGTGAGGAGTAGCAGTACTATAGGCATATGCAATACGAGAACTGGTTACCCATGTGAAATGAAAATAAAACTAGAACTTGGTTCTCATTGGTAACGACGCTGTCGGTTCCGTACCCATTTAAATATTAGATGGAAAAAAAAAAATATTTTCACGGTGAGATGATATGCCCCTTAGAATAAACCCTAAAACCTATAAAATCGTATAAGTTTTTTGAACAGAGACAACCGATATTATTCTAATTCGCGTTAAGCTAAAGGGATAAAATCTTGCCTACACAGAATTTCGGTCACTAAAATTCCTGCCGGATATATTTCAGGAATTCTCGTTAAGGCCAACATTCTCGTCAAGCTCGGTCTCAACATATTTTTGTGTTAAGTGACCTCGGTGATGCGAATCCTACCAGATAACTAAACTGACGCAGATACTAAAACCTGTAGAGACGTCAACCATTTAACCCCGCCAATAATGGGAAGTTTTTTCTTTCAACAGGCCATTCAATCTTCCGCATACCTTGACTTATCCAGTTCAGCCGCATGCCTAAGCTGTAAGTTTAAGGAAAGAGGCCTCGGTCATGTGGCAGTTCATCATAAGTGACATTTGAAAGCCACTCCATTGAGGTAATGACCTAGCCCCAGTTCGCGTTACAAACCTCTCAACGCAAAGTTACAGAGACTACCGAGGGACTGTCTACTTTGTAGTAAGTACCGTGACTCTATTCCACAATCGAGTTTTTATCGGCCACTCAATTAGATCGACAGAGCAAGGTCCTCCTTTCTAGAATGTTACTACGTAGTACTCAAGCACACAACTATAATTAGCGAATTGCCGCACATCAATTATTCCACATGTAGCCTCATATGTACGAAGTGGATCCTTCTAATTACAGGGGCACGCCTGTTGGCGAAGCAAACAAAGAGCAATTTCAGAGAGTTTGTACCGTGGTTACACATCATAATGGTGAACCCTCATCATACTAAACTTGAGACGACGATCAACATAAAACGCAGGTAATGTGCTGAATCTCATGTAACTTTTACTATGTTTTACCCCGTGATTATTTGTAGTCTGTGGGCTAAATTTTTAAATGCTTTCTGAAAAGTTCTGGTAATTATTATAAAGGTCTATAAATATACTACAAGGACCTTCTTGCTTTGTATGGATTGCACGAGTACTGACGGTTCAATTAAGTTATTTGCTTAAAAGGAAGTAATGTAAATTAAAAGCACAATTTCTTTCGTTACTCAACGTATGAATCAGTTTAGAGGATCTCGTTCACCCCGAATTTTTTTCTAGAAGACGTATTATCCAGTGAAATTTACATAAGATAATGAACATAAGAGTTACATTAGGAGAAGGATAATATACATAAATCGGCCTTAATAGTAAGATATATTAATGCGTTTTTTGTGTGCGTAAACAACGATAACCAGAATAAATTAAGTAGAGTATTAATTTATTCTGGCCTAATATTTCTCGCGTGGTTATAAGGGCCAACGTTCACAGACCGTCGCACGTTTACTATCTTTACGATACAGTAACATTGAGGATTATCTTATGCATCCTTATAGCTCGTTTTGTCTAGAATATGTAGAAACGCGTGTGGAATATTGTGACTCACAGTTGTTCGAAATCTACAAGCATGTTTCACGTCAATGGCACTGTTTTATGCTCGTCCTCAAGGGTCAATCTTGAAAAAAGCCAATTTTAAAGAGTGAGCAAGATTCTATAAGGCGAAGCGGCACTAATGTGAAGCCAAATCTGCACCATTAACCTGAAATAAGCTTAACTGTCGAATGAACTGCTAAATATGCGCTATTTTAAGAATACGTATATTTTGGAAGATTCAAGTAGCCTATAAGAGTCTTTCTACTACAAAGGAGCTTTGATGTAGACTACCCCATACCTATCTAATCCGCGGTGCTATCGAGTTGCTTTAAAGGACGTCGTATGCTTTTAGAAATTACTATCGTACCCGCTTCAAATACTCTCACCAGGCACGTACACTGAGATACCTTCCATGAAATATAAAAAGTTCTCAATACATTTAAGAGGTGGATATACCAGCAATAAGGAAAGAGTGGTGTTTATTGATAAAGATCGAGAAGGCTTTTGTCTGGACAGAATAACGTCAAGCTATAACTTACAGTAAGTATAGTTTCGTCGAAGGTTTATAAATCTTCTTAAAATGCCGTCCTAAACGTAAATAAAAGTTAGTTGTATAGAATCGGCAAAATCCACAAGCTTAATACGGTGCCTCCCTACAGCTGGCCCCTAGGCTGCTTTGAATACAGATCGTTTAACTTGCTTTATGCATTGATACTTGCTTTCTCTTAATGTCACTCACTTCCAGTAGGTATTATTGCTTTACTAAAGAATATTTGAGCAATATAGGTAAAATCTATTCGCGTAAATTCCAGAGAGAATTTATTCTATTTCTCCAACTTATAAGTTACCGCATATACCTTCAATCATATACAGACAGCTTAGGCAATTACCTTATCTGGTTCGTTCAGTAGACGCCGTATATGCAGCAAAACCGGTAACTTGCTGCTTCATCGCTTTTACACACTTTCTTTACTTAGCTGGATTTTTCCGGTGTCACATTATCACCTTTTGTGGGTTATGGGTTTGCTGGAATCCCTTTGCTCATTCGCTGAGCCTTGTCAGGATATTCTATTGCTTTCTTTCTTGTTTTCTAGGCTCTTTCTTTCTGAAAAAGATGGGCCACTATCTACGATCTGTGGCGGGACTTTTAATTGGCCCGCCTAGCTGGCTTTCCTCTCGCATATGTAACTTGCCGAAAACATTGTCTTCATTTTCTACATGGTAGCGAATTCATTAAACTCCTTACATTGCTTAAAGTCTAAAACCTTTTCTTAGATGAACGGAAAGGTCCGAGATGAAGCGAAGTTGATGTAACGCGTTCTTTTTCACAAAGGAAAAGGGTAAACGCACCGAAGCTGAGCAATTTTGTGTAAACGAAATTAGAGTGAATTTTCTAGGCTGCAAGCAAATAATAAATACAGATCGTTCAAAAAATTGTTGTCTTGCACATTGTGAATGTGTGAAACTGAGCATATCGTCTAGAAATATAAGTACTACATTTTCAGCATTAGCCGAACTTACATTTAAAAGGTTCAAGGCGCTCTAACTGAAATTGCTGGAATTGAAATTACCCATAGGTCGAGCTGCCTACCGGCTCTACCAAATTTCTATTTCGGTGGCGAGGCTATGCGTGAGTATAGGGTTTGCGACTGCTATTTAGCATATCTATACGCGTTCGGGGCAAAAAAAAACGCATAAGGTGCTGGTAGCATAGTAGTAGTCTTACAAGTCACGCCTCGTCGTTCACGGTACTTTGTTTTATTGGGTCTTAATGTACGAGACAAAGCAACATGTCTATGTCTATGAAAAGATCCAATTTTACATAGATCAAGTGATAATTCGTAATGCGCGTTTTGTGCGAGCACATGCTCATCGTTAGCAGACGAATGTATAGTCACTGTTAGTTCCTTGAACATCGTCTTTAGCTGCTTGAATAGTTAAATCAAAGCACTCTATGGAAATCGAGGATGTGTACAATATTTTTTATAGACATCTGTCCAATGTTTAATAAATAACATTTATATTCAATGTTATTATGATTTAATATAAATGCATCAGTGCACTCCAAATTTACTGAAAAGTATGTGGCACTATCGGAAACAGAATACCCAGTTGGTGGTATTTTCGAAACAAAATTGATCGAGTTTCTTCACAACGTAAATTCTTTAAACGGGAGTTTTTCTGCAGCTTAATGCACAGGTTCGTCCAGACTAAAGCCATGGCATAAACAGTATACACAAGGGACGCAAATGATATGTAATTGCTTTTTAGTTAAAAAAAGGAACGGCTATGAGTTAAATAGAACTTGAGCAACTACACGAAAAATAGGGAGTGCGGGGTATTAACAGTAATACATCTTGTACGACATTTATCACCATTTAGAAGTGAATTTGAAGTTCATGCGATCAATTATTGGAAAGAAATTGGCTGTATTGGCTGCCATTACCATTCTTTATTCAAAATAACGAGGTAAACTTAATCACATAAATAAACTTAATTTATTCAAGAGGAATAGATGCGTATTTGAGCCGAGGACAAGAACCACACAAAAAAGTGGCATTAACGTCTCTTCTCGTTGTGCTTTTCTACAATCATATTTTGAATACATACCTTTCATCAAGTCAAAATCTTCTTTGTCTTACGTGAAATCTCCACCCATTCCCTGATATTTTCTTTTTTATTTTGGGATTGAGATGTGTTTTCGATATTTCACAGCCTCTCGATATTTCCATGGGCCAATCTATACCTTATCCCTTTGAAACCGTCAGTTCTTTCTCTTCTGCCTTTTTAACTTGCGCTCGTCTTCAGGGAACAAATTCTTCACTAAACTTTGGTAACAGCAGCGGCACACGACTCTGGCTAACCCAAAGTCCTCGTATACGGTCAGAATAACACCCACCACTTCCCAGATCAACAAGAACAACACCGTGGATACAACAGATTAGAAAAACACTCACGGACGTAAACTTCTTTTTTCCTGCACATTTTTTGTTTCTCCTTTCTCCCTGTTTCCCGTTCATAAGCCATCTATGATCTCAAACCTCTAAGAGACTTCCTGCTGCCACCTCGCTTTTAGCATCACTGTCATTGTTAATTCCGCGACACTCCCCTGCCCCCGTTTTTTTGCCCATGAAATTCTCCGCCTCTCATTTTCCAATGGCGTTTAACGGGCTGCGCTGTTTTACGGTTGCTTTTTATTGAACGTCGGCAGGACATTTCCCGTATTCTACACTTTGCCCAACAGATTGGAATAGATTTCGGGCAATGGTAGATGCGAGTGTGCCGAAGACATCTTCGTCACTGCTATAATCTCAATGGCACACACTATGCCGATGTCAATGTTGTCATAGTCGCCGATATCAAAAAACAAAGAAAAGGAGCCACGGCGAGCAAGCACGGCCATCTCTATTTGAAAGTTTACCCTTGGAGGCTCCTCAGAGGCTGCTTGCGCTTTTGCAAGTATGATTTGTTCAGCAAAAGCGGCTGGCGATCCTCGGACAGGATGAGGACCGAAAAAAAGACCACCATCAGCTTTTGGCGCTTGTCCTTTTGTTCAACATTTTACCTCTATCGGCGCTCCGCAGTCTTCTCTGCGCGTCCCCCACCGACGGTCCGATCCAACGAGAAACAACGGGATAACTCGTCAGTTGGACATCGGCTTGTACAAGTTTTCGTCGAGACGCCTGTTTCATTTTCTTAAACAAGAGAGCAAGGTGAAAGGGAGGAGGTTAAAAAAAAGTAGTGCAGCACAAGCAGAAATCTCGTCTATCTTAAAAGCTGCCAAAATGTAAACAGCGAGAAACAGGAATTAACATGGGTTTCAAAAACTTTCGCGATGCTTCCTTCTCTTTTGCTTGCTGTGAACCACGTTGTGCACAGCCGTTACCGTTGCTCTAAACACAAGTAAGGTCGATATCAGCAAGCTCCGTACTCGTTCTCGAGTGTTTCGCCTTCTAGCGAGTGCTATTAGCAATCCCGTATTAGCACAATTGTAGTTCACAATTGCTACGAGATATCTACATGTGTTTGTCCCATTTTTAAAGAGTACAAACAGCTGAAATCGCTGGAGTCACCTATTAGTACTGTTATTAAAAAACTTCGTTGCTGATGAAAACGCCTGTACATGATGACGCACAAACAAGAAAGGCTGGTTCATCGTCTATCGCTACAATGTAGAGCAGAATGGAAGTCACCGATAAACAGTCGTCAACTTTATCATTTGGAATTTTTCAGCATTCTTTCCAACAGTTTGGTGAAATACTAGGCTATGATTTGTGGTGTTCAACATTGATCATTTTTTTCCGAAGCATTGAAACGACTGTTTTGCATTATAGAAAAATAAATATATATCTGACAAAAACGCAGTTCTATTTTTTTTCTCTAATGTGAACAGTGAAGTACATCTTGAGGATCGTGAGGTCGCAGTAAAGAAAGCAATTAACCAATCTCAAGGCCGAGGAATGTACACGCACTTCATCATTTCTCGTCAAAAATATTGATGCTTTTGAACCTCATCGTTTCTTTTTTTTTGCCGATGCTAACTTCGATATTAGTATTCACGACGGCATATTGTAACTGCGGCAGGATTTGTTGAATTTCTGGGATCTAGTTCTTAAATAAGCAAGCATCGAATAAAGCGTTTCAGAAAGGTGCGAATACAGCAATTGGATCCTGATCACACACCGAGACTTATCCTAACGTACGCGCCATTGTCACCGAAACACGACATCGATTTTGAATACGGTGGAGGTTATTCCTGTTAACCTGTTTCCTTTTTCGTCCAGGCTGCCGTCTAGTATAGAGTACTCAAAACATGGAGATCGTGAAAGCAAATAGCGGGGCAAAATGCGCTATTAGGGTGGCGTGGTTGGTGGAGCATGTCACAAGCACCATTGCAACCAAGCCATCTGTAGGGCTCTTGCTTAAAACCATACAACAAGACTTTTTTCGGCCGTCCTAGGTTGTCGCTGTGGTGGTCTGCTGATGGCACACACTGTCAGAATGGGTAAGTGTACTTATGCTTGCTCGAAGTAATACTAAAAGCGGTTCCAAATTTAAAACGAAAAGTAACTGCCACGCTACTGCTTGTTAATGCCTGGCTCGAACCTTGGACAGAGGAAGGAGAAAAAAATTTAAACACGAGAAAACCAAGGCAGTCTGGTAAACAACGGTTCTTGCAGAGCTTTGACATATCTCTCATGATAGTTTAGCGAAATTTCTTAAAAGTTTCTGAACCAATAGCGAAGATCTTTTCTGGGGGCGGCTATTAGGAACTTAATAACAACTTTGACATTTATGATTGCTTTCTCTTTCGCAGCACTATTGTTGCAATAAATTGTCGCAACTCCTGTTAACCAAAAAAACCACCCCACCTCCTTGCTGCTATTCTAAGCCTAGCAATATTGACTGCACATTTTTCTTTTACCAAAGGTGTTCACAATTCAGAATTCAGTTATAACTTTTATTTGTACAATTATAGGATGCTGCCGAATGGCCCTACGGCACACAAATAATTCACTACTTATTCTCAGAACAGCGAAATCGTACTATTTTACTATTTTATTTTTTATATCCTTTTCGTTTTCTACTTTACGATTATCGATGACAGTCGATCTTGCCCCGATATTAACTTCTGCAGGCTCCAAAGTTGTTGGAACTTCCCTCTCTTCGCCCACACAACGATCGAAAATAATTAGCTTTGTTTGGGCGGCGGGTCCTCTGCCGCAAGTTTTGTACGGCGTACGCTTCAACGGCGTTTCCGTTCTTTGTCTGATTTATTCGAATATTGTCGTCATAGCGGGCTGGTCAGTGTGGTTTGTTATGTTGCTGTAATGACAATTGGAGATTGAGTTTGCTGTTCAGGTGTGTTGGCATGTGGCGCATGCAACGAATAAGCAACCATTGGTTTGTACGATTGGAACTATATTTTTTATTTTTTTGTTTTACATTTTCTGGGCTGATTCGCGACCCCTTCAAATTAGTGCTCGTAATTTGCTTGCAATTAGTGCTTGCAGTGTTTGCATTTCTGTGGTCAACGCTGTTTCATTTTTCACTTGTTCCAGAAGGTTTGCGAAAGGATTATATATAGTCTATTTCTTCTAGATCTAATCTCTATACACTATTGGGCGATGGACATCTTACGTACTGTGATCTCTGATTGGCTCATTCCATGTAAATGGCGTCATTTCGGGCCATATATAAATTTCTGAGGCGGTTGTATGCCTCAAGTTGGCACCTTTGGCACTTTTGTGGCGCGTTTAGAATTTCACCGTTCGTATTTGAAATCGTTAGCTTATAGAATCTTAGTAGACCCCATGGTGGCCGCTCATAAATTGTCGTACATCGTCGGTAGTTTCGAGCATGTTACGAAAGCCATGACGTTGCAGGTTGTACCCATGTTTGACAGTGGACGTAGTTCTGCTGTTCAGTGTTGGCCTGCTCTCAAATTTGCATGCAATTTTCATTTCTTCATATAACCCACGGTTTCTGTCTGGAATATCTGATTCGACTCAAATCTTTCATAACCTTCATCTGCTTCTGTTTGCAAGACACGTACGTTGTGCTTCTGTCGGTTCCACTTGCAGACTGCACGCAGTGGTCCTCCACGCAGGTATGCTCTAATCCTGGACACTGTCTTGGTGGGCGCTTTCCACCGCAACTCCGGTGTTTGTTGTACGTGTACATCTGTACGATGGTGCCCGCATGTCGCATGACGGTTTTCGTTACATCATCTGACGTACGGCATTCACATCTTCAGCTTGTTCTTTCTATCTACTTGTGCTTTGTCGATCCCTTTCTGTGACGTAGAGTGCTTTTTCGTTGTTTTTATATGTCTCTTGGGTGTGCTTCACAATTTCTATGGTTAATTTTTTGTGATCTTCCTCTCTAAAAAAACGCTTTTTGGCCGTGGTAAGGGGCGTGCCAAGTGTGAGCTAGCCTCTGAGCATTTGTTGCTCGTGTGTTTGATACAAACATCGTTTGCCCAATTTGCCCATATGTTTCTTGAACTACTTCTTCTCTGTCCGTCTTCCTAGAAAACGTACCTTTGAAACATACCTACGACTCTTGTATTATTATGTCAAGACTCTGATGAGTTCGTTTAGTGTTTGGCACGGTTTTTCTCCGGTCCTATCGTGTACGTCATTCTGAACCACTTCTACTCTAATACTATTGGAGAGCATTCGACGATGGTCTCCAAACACTGATCAGAAATGAGCTAATTGCGTGTGAGGACGAAGCTTATAAATGTCATTGAGAAGTGCGTAGTCTGTCCACGCATTCAGGGAGACTGTCCAGTTTTCTGCACGATCACTCGTATTGCTCATGGATTGGGGAATAATGTCTCTATGACGCCACATCTTTTTGCGTTTCCGTCGTTATATCTCTTGTTATCCTCCTGCTACTAGGATTATTTTTCTTCTAGGGTATTTAGATTCTGTCGACTGCGGCACAAATTGTCTGTACAAAGCTTGTATCGCAACTGAGGTACATAGCGTGAAGCTAAGTAATGCTCGCGAATATCTAAGATCGTCTTGGCGCGTTCTGCGTTTCTTCATCATCGCGTGATGGTTTGCCTTGCTACGTTACAAATAAATACATTTTCGTTGTAAATGCACTTGTAGGCGACCCACCTAAACTCGGGACCATTTTCTTTACTCTCTTTACTTTCGTGCCCGGGCTGATAATTCCTTGCCCGTCTGTACTACTTCTAAGTGGAAATCCTGCTGTTGGGCCGAATGCGGCCTGTGCCTTGGTGTTGTAACTACGCCTTCAGCACAAGTCCATACTATATTTTAAACTATTTTCTGTTTTTGGTTACCCTGAGAATTTTGTTATTCCATGCCTACAATAATATACATTCTGTTCAATGAAGACGACGGAAGCGAGCCAAGCGCTTCGCAGTCTTCAAGAATTATTGATACTTGTGGTAGTACGTCTGTGTCGTAGGAAAATTCAATTTAGCTATGCATTTGCGAGTCTATTTTTCCATCATTTTTGTACCCATATTTATTCGGGCGTGTAGCTGGGCGTATAATTGTTGTCGGATCAAAGTAGATAGGCTCAAAAAAACCTTAGTGAGTAGGCTATGATTGTTGTTTTTATCATGGCGCTTTCGTCCCTGGTTAATATCTGAACAGGCTCGTATATTGCCTGAACATAACTGTAAGGCGGTGTTAGACCTCCCGCATACTTTTGGCAAAAACCCAGCAAAATCCAACGACATAACATCGAAGGGCCAAGTTTATATCGCGCACAACAATGTTCATACAGTGGTCCATGCAAGCTATACGACCAGAATAATTATGCTTATTTTGGAACATATTACGACGCGATGATACGTTGTATGTCATACAAAATCATCTGAAGTAATCACCAAGTGGGAAAAGAGGTGCGCGAGATCATATTTTTTTAAATTAAAATTAAGCACGATAACCCGCCGGATCTACCGTTTGCTAGCTAACTTAAATCAGGCGACTCTTCAGACCGTACATAACGTAGAATATTGTAACTATGTTATGTAGCTATTTTTATCGGGGTTTCCTCATTATCATATGACTGGCTTAAATAAAAGTTTAAAATCTCAAGAGTTTGGGGAGAACAAAGGAACTCTAAGGTGTAATCACGCTTAGTAGTCACACCAGCACTGTTGAAAGTAGCACACAATGTTTATTCGTCGACGCAAATTCGTTTAGTACATTTACAAGCAAACACTCCATACCTTTGACAGAGAGTTTCCTAACGTGCTCAGTCACCTAGAACGCAAAAAAAACTGGATATTTTCTGGTTGGTCTTGCCTCTTTCCATATACCAATTCCCAGCTTTGTGCATATATGATTTCGTGGCATCTTTGTCGTGCACAACGTTGCTTTCGTATGCAACAATCCCCCTCAGATTTCCTCCGCGCGGTGGTTATTAAGTCCAGTAGAAACGCGGAAAACATCTGGCTTTGAGCATTCGTCCATTCGTAATGGCGGCTTGAACTAGAAAGATACTGAATCTTGCTTTTCTTTCATTTGTAACAAAAATTTATTCGTAGACCCAACATTTTTCAGAACAAATAAAGTGCTAACCTATTAGTGGCGTCATATTTTTCTCTATTTGATGTAACTCACTTAACTACAGCCTACTTAGGTAAGCTTGTTTTCCGCGTCACGTCATGTTCTAGTACGTTTATTCTGGAAAAGACTCTCACATATCAGAACCTTTTACGGAGTTCTTAATAAACCTTAATGGTAGTTTGGTGGAGATTAAATAGACTTTGGTTTCGCATGCGAAATATTTCAGTTACATTCTTTGACATGACTGAGCGAAAAGCGTATTTTTTTGACGTCCCTGGTATTACTGGACTACATAGAAAATAACTCTGGAGTCAACCCACTCATGTTTGGTTATTTCAATAACAAAAGTGCACATTTTTCTCATCCTCGAGTACACATTTTTGATTTAACGAAGTGCGTGTTTGATATTGGACAGCCCGAGTGATTCGTCGCGCTGCTGCTTCGCCATCTCCAAAGCTCAAATATTGGCTCAAAGTGTTTCTGCAAAAATTTTTTAAGTTTAGATGCGTTGAGGAATTGTTTCCATGAAAAAATTCTTTAAGTTTAGATACCTTGAGGATAACTTTCTGGACCGGGCTGTCTACAAAAAGTTAAGCGATTTAGCAAAGATGAATAAAACTCAGAAACGACAAAGGGCTGAATATGCATACGCAATGATTTGTCTTAGCGATTTGTGCGTACTCTATTGAAGTCTGAGCTCTGTCCTGTACGCCAAAGAAACTTTAGTATACATCATAGTGGTCTAGATGAATGAATGCCTCTCAAGCCATATCATAATAGAGTTCTTGCTATGATTCAAAAACATACATACATCGTACCTATTAAAGCAAGGTCAGAATCATGGGTACAATATACTGTTTCTGAGGAAGCAAAATACCCAAATTTAAAGAAAATCGATATGATCGGTTTAAGATTACAGTCTAACTCCCCAAACAAAGAATATCAAATAATGATTTTCTGATGATTAGATGTCTCAATCGTTCTTAACCTTGGAAATACATTATAACAACTAACTTCCTTTTGAAGATTATTTCCTTTCAAAACTACTTGAACTTTTAACACGGACCGAAGCGGACCATTTTCTTGGCCACGTTTATAGTTGTTATGATTAGCCAGCGAAAGCACGGAAACTCATAAATCACCCTATACAGGAACGTTCACAAATAAAGGAACTGTTAACACGGACGCTGCGGAAAACCAGTGTCAAATGTCACCAATGTTCTCATGGCAGTTTCTGTCCAACACAGGTCCGGCTAATGACAGTTGCAAACTCTCTAGGGCACGTAACTGCAATCAACCTTAGCCGAATAAAAATTTGCATCATGCTAAGTGATTCGGGTTCTCCAAAAGTATGCAGACAGAACACAGCGGCCGATTCAAACGTTAGTAGGCCACCACTCCGAAACGTGGCATTGCTTAGGTTAAGATCAATATTTTTAAAGTACTTATTTAAGACTTCCGTACCCCTTGACAAGTCTTTCAGCACCGACAAATGATGTGAAATATATGTGAAATGAGATGTGAAATATGTTGTCGAAAGCACTCCCTACACAGATTCTCCCAATTTTCACACCTTCAGCGCTGCACGTTTGGTAGCTCATAGTGTGCAAACACAGACCACAATAACCCAAACCTCAGTAGAAGCCCATGAGGTGTAGAAAACCCCTTTTACCTGGAACTTCTACCCCCTTCTCCGGCGCCTCCTCGACCTCTCGTCCTCTTCTCATGCACGGCTATAGGCTCCCCCTGTCGGGGATGATATCGTATCGTCTCTCCTTAGCTCAATCCTTTCTCATCACCCATCCGCGTCATCCGACAGCAGCTCGTAGTTCTCATCAGTTCTCGCAGGTTTTCCCACTCTACCAGCTTTCCAGCTCTCCACCTTTTCTCTCCTTCTCTCGCTCATGAATAATTCATCAATCAGCAAACACGATGCCACCCTGTCGTTCGCCTGGACTAAATCCTTCTCTCAATTAGCTTCCCACTCTTGCACTCATTTTTCCCTCGAGGCCACTGCGGTAAGCTGAATTACCGTGCGATGCTTCGGGTCTGAACCCTCTGCAGTTATTTTGCCTACAAGGTGTCGGCCGAGGGTGGATCTCCTCTAGTTATGCAGTCTTCTACCTCCAATCTCGTTGTACGAACGCAGAGTATCCACTATCTAAACCGTGACAGTCATGCACACAACAACTTATATGTACTCATGTCGATGATTGATTGAACACGGAAACGCGACTCGGACACGGTATTGACATTCGGAGAAGCTTGATCCAGCCTTTGACAGTTAGGTCCACTGTGCTCTTCCCTAATTTAGCGTTTCGGAACTCTGGTTTAGAAGATCAAAAGTGTTTGCACATTTGTATTTTTGTGTGTGTATGTGAGTGTACGCATGATGTGTTTTAGTATGTCGTGTTTAAAGGTGAATGAGCACAGATTAGGGTCGGACGACGCACACATCGTAGCTAACAACAACGAACTCTTGCACAACGAATAGGACCATCCGAGCACGTATTTGGCAACGTGTGCACGGTACGTGACTGTCGAAACACGCCGGAGTTGTTATTTAAAAATTTCAAACAAAACAGATGTAGATTTGACAGATTTATTACATTAATAAAAAGTCTGTAACGGTGAAAATCCTAATGCGACGTGATATGCAAATTTCACGTGTTAAAACTTGGCAGGAATCTGTTTACAACGAGGTTCCTATATTTTTAAAACAAGCATCTGAGCGTGAGACTCTCCATACATGTAAGTTTACGCAAGAGTAAAACTTACTTGTATTTAAAATGTTGCTATATAACACCGCTAGGAATGTTCTAGGAGGACATTTCAAATTACGACATACACTCATGCCAACGATACTCATTTAAGTAAAGGCCTTGGACCCCACGGTAGAGCCCTTATGAGTTCTTAAAACTACAGGACCATGCCCTTCATTTTTATGCGTATCTAAATACGTACATTAGGTAACTATAGTTACGCTTTTGACTAACAGATAAATTTCTTCTCGATAAAGCGAGAATTCAGAAATCGGTAAAAATGCGCGCGCCGGTGGCAAACGCCAGCTGGTGTCATCTTCTTGCTAAAAAAATTCTTGGCTCATATAGGCGGATTATGTTATGTTGCTGAGGATTATAATCAAACAAGGTAACTCCAGGAGCAAGATCCTGCGAGTTGAACTATTTCTTGGGAAGCTGATATTAAGGGTTCTTGGAAACAATATTCCACTGGTGCGGGCCTTCGACAAAAATTGTTAGTATAAATTTTCTTATAGAAAAATGCTTTCTTAGTTCAAATGATCACCATTAGACGGAATTGCCATATAAACCCGTACTTTTGTTACGATAATACAATGCAAAGAAGGACGCGCAGAGGCATTTCTAAATGTTTAGTACCACCACTGCGTTGACTGAGTTATGGCCTTGTACGATTTATCACAGGTTACACATGCGAACGCTAACCTGCTATTTCGAAAAATCAATGGGAAGCATTTATTCTACCATTTGTAATAAAGCGTACGTGATCTATGGACAACTGTCTATGAATTAAACGAGAATATTCATTCAAAGGGTCCATATAATCTACGGCTAAGTGACAGATATGAACGATATAGTTGGTGATTTCAAAATACCACATTTCCTTTAGCAAATTTATGTGTAAATTAAGGGAACTAGTTACTGTTTGCGAAACATTGTACCTCTTTGCACACCTTGCACACCCTTTTAGTGAGCATATTCGTTTTAATATTGCTTCCCTGGGTTTTGGTCACATTTGTTCCCTTCGTTGGGTGTGGCATTCGCAAGCCTTACGTGACAACAGAGTTTATGGCATGCCGTCGAGCCATTGCATGAGCGCAGTCCTTAACCTCAGAGGAGAAGCCTACAGTTGGCCTGTAGTTGCTATCAACGAGCGAGTAAGCTGTGAATCGAAAAACTAAGCTGACGGCTAATATTAATTCATCCAAGTATCGCATTCCGCTTTATACTTGGAAGAGTTTCAGTCGCATTTAAAATTAAAGTCGGTTGTCGCGCGCAACTTACAGCTATTGTCTTGGTAAGAGGATGAAAACATTAAAAAAGTGTCAGCCCGCGAATTTGTTTAAGGCAAAAATATTATTGTTTTGAGTTATATTTACGTTAACCCGACTACCTTTTCAAATGTGTGCATATTTTTTCCAGATTCAAAAATCTTTTCGCCAATATATGTATTATTTTTCGTAGTCACGCGTAGACAAGCTAAAGCTCTAAACTTAGAGCGATGCAGAAGTCCGCCTTTATTTGAACGACGGACATCGAAAGCCACGAAGGTCGACCTCGTCGTCTGTGTGATATCGGTAATGCCAATAATGGTGAAACAATGCTCCACATGTTTCCAAGTCTACAAAGTTTCAACTGTGCATACTGCATCGTGGATTTCGGCAGCATGGCTCTTACAATCATGTGTAATGTTTCATATGTAAACGTGTTTTAAGGGTAAGCATCAAAAATTATTTAGGTGTTATAACGCACTCAGTGCCTGTATCTGTAAAAATAATATTAGCTTTACAAGCTAGAATCTACCATTCACCGCAAAATACGACATACTTGAAGGTTTGTTCTACTCCAGTGTTAGCCCGCGTGATTTCTCGGTTCGGTGGTAGCTGTTTGCATGTGTCAAACACACACCACCGTACTTATAGAACGGTTAATAGTTACGTAAAACATTTCCTTGACGGCATGCTGGTGGCGCTGAAGCTATGGTCACTATCATATGGTTAATGCCTTTTGCCTTGCTTTTGCGGCAAAAGTGGCCCGAGGTGGCTGGCATTTGCCACTGTCGACTCTTGTTCACGACTATGAAGCTTTCCTTATGGGATTGGCAGCGAGTGTCCTGGATATCGAATTGGAACACGCCAGGCATCACTAAAGTCGGCCCGCACTTCCTCTCTTTTTTCGTCACTACACGGACAGACCTCTGGGGCAGGGAGCTGGGAAGACTACAACTCAGTGGAAGAATATTAATTCTGTGGAGGGAAGAATTTTTAGACCGGTTGTGCACACGTCTGTGGGAGGGGGTAAACAATGTGACGGCTAGGGTAATACAGGAGCCGTTGGATAGTGGAAACGGAGGGTGACGACTTTGGGATCGTAGTGTGCACTAAGTGGATGGCGATCGGAACGGTGGCGACCTGTAGAAATCTATAGAAATCGCCTCACGTGACGAAGGTTGTGCACGAGTGCTTCGACAGGGGTCCATATGCATAGGGTAGTGAAAGGGGGTAGAAGGCAGAAGGGAAAGAGAGCTGGAGATGGGTGCAGGAAGCTAAAGCGGAACAGCAAGGCTAAGTATTATAGAACAACAAATGCAATAGGCATGTTGTCCCGTCGTAGAAGATTGCTTGGCCTTTGAATGATGCAAACGTTTGCAGCAGATGCAATTACTAGACCAAAAGGAACGAGCGATCGCTCTCCGTTGAAAGTTATGTATAAAAAGAGTTTGCATTTATTTAGCAAGCACAGCCTCGAATATGGATATATGGTATTGACGTTTCTAATACGTTTTACGTATTAGAAACGTATTACCGTTACTGTAACACAGAGTGTACAATTGAAACATGAGGTCTCTTTTTATGAGGGTTACATTTTTGAATATGAAATGCAACAAATTCAAACGAACATTCATAGAGCTTCCGTGGAATTATTCTCAGGTCAGATATACGAATAGACCAATTCAGGGCAGACTGTGAGAACTGGTGCAAATTGAATGTGCATTTTTAATAGGGATAGCCTAGCGCTCTCCGTGCTAGTCATTTGATAGCAAAGCGTTTGACTGAAAGCTATGTTCGTACTCTTATAATGTCGTAAAGTCACTAGGAAGTTGGAAAATATAAGCTAAGAATATGTTTCCTCTTTTATAAGGATTTTAAACATGTATAGAATAAATGTGAATGGAAAGTGTATGTCAAAAACAAAAGTGTCTAAAGTTTGGCTAAATAGCGTTAACAGTTTTGTCAGAACGAGGCATCGTATCAAAACTAAATTATAATCTTCTTCGTACAAAAAACATATAAGACTATAAGTTTCCGAGAACCTGAGTAAATAGGATACCAAGGAATCAATAATATCGTATTGTTTTATTGCCACCCCAGATTAATTTATATAATATCACATCTTTATGATGTAAATTTACCTTTACGTGAAAATGCCTTTATTAAATTGAGTTTGCGAAGTTTATCGGGCAAAGCCGTTTTAGTGCAAGAAATGGCATAGACCTTCCAAAAGCCAACACAAATCAGTAAATAATTATATATATATATATATATATATATAATAATAAACATAAATAGTAGTATAGCAATATAGGTGTGCGTACGTGTAAGTATATAGCTATTATGTCCTGTAGCACCGCTGAACAGGTGTAGTATCTTTCGTAGTGCAGTGAGGAAGCAGTAATTAGGTTGGATATCGTACTTGACTTGCGATATAAATGCATATATAATATTCACAAATACGTTACTGACTATCAAT
>MNPL01003810.1:0-16096 GCA_002081605.1 Tropilaelaps mercedesae | reverse complement strand
TATATATATATATATATATGTATATATATATATATATATATATAGTGGTGCGCGATATCGTAGCGGTGTTGGTGCCAGTTGAGGTCGGAGTTGGACACACAAAGGTCGCTCAAGTATTGAAGCGCCTTTTGGACGGCGCTCATATTCACGCAGGAAATTAGACGACGCATCTCGCCGGAGCGACGCAGTTCGTACGCAAGAATAACACGTTCAGTAGCAGTTGGGGTCGACTGACGAATTTTCATGCGAACAGGACTCGAGAAGACCGAATGTAGCGCGCTATGCTTTCGTGAAGACCGCTGTCGGTTGAGTTGCCTTATGATTTAGCAAGTTCTGTTAGAAAGTATGTACGTTTCATATCTTCATGCAAAAGGAAGAGACCCTTTTTTTAGAGAAGATATTCACGCATTCTTTTTACGGACTTTAACGTGAGCGACGACTGATTCGACAGGGAAGATCAGACAGGGGAGAGCAGAAGAGCCAAATATCGACGCTGACCCCCGCAGGCAAAATGTTCATGATTATGAAGGCGTACTCGAGTTAACGATGATTTACGCAAAGCTGTGACGAAGAAGAGTTGGTTACGCCACACCAGGACGGTAGTAACTTGTAACGGAAAATATCCTACAAACTGCTTTCCTCAGATATGGTTTCAAATACGATTCTGATGTGTTCCTAAGAAGTGTGTGTTTCTTTTTCATGTTTTGCGTCGCACAAATTCAACATGTATGAGATGTTGAAAGAAACTTCATGCACGCACATACACCTAATGCAGGTGTCATTCTAAAGGAAACTCGCGCAAACGCCCTGGTACGTGCGTCGTCACTATTTTGTCTTGGACATATGAAAATTAAAGTAGATATGAAAAATAATTACACGCGAGGCTGGCTAAATGCCAAACGAGACCCATAACGGTATCCTTGCACGAAATCGAGGAGTTGAGAGGAATTAACTGCACGTGAAGTCACGAAAGTTTAACTCTATTCAGGGTCTTTGGATGGCCCTCAGTCTGAGATCACTGAGAGTGATCCGGTCCTTTCGATGACTTCGGTTGAAGTTGCGCTCGAACGGGGGGCTAACATCCACTAAAAAACACCGCGGCGCCAGTAGTTACCGTCCGATGATCTAAAATGAACTTACATCCAACTTACTTATAGATTTGACCATCAGCCATTATTTAACGTCCATAGTATCCTTTTGGCGTTGCTTTTCGAGGCGGAAGCCAACACACGGCGGGGCTTGAACCTCGCCATCTGAAGTGATTTCGACACTTCACCTGTAGAGGCCATCGAAACGTGAGCTCCTTCAGATGCAGAAGATGGCCTCGTAAGCTGCGATGAGCGGCCTAGCTTTTGTGCAGCATCCGCAAAATCGAGAGTATTTGACTTTGAGATTCAGGTCGGAACGACTGCCCAAGGACGAAAAAGCTGTTGGAACCAGCGGCGGAGCTCAATTCTGTGGCTTCGTGGGAAATTAGATATTCATGCAAATATCACGACATTTCCCTTCGACATCCCTTCGAAATGTTGTATCGCAGTCACTACGAAATGTTTGTCGGTTTTCCAGCTGAAGGACGAAGTTCAAGCAGGGCCGTCCTGTTCATCCGATAACGCTTTAGCGTATCTGAGGAGTGTATCTGAAATATCTGACGAGAGACGTTGAACCGCCTTTCGACCTTGGCGGGTTTCTGTCGATTCACTTCGCGAAGTCCTTAGCCGGAACGTCAGCTGGCTGTGAAGTAAGCGACAAACCTAAATGACCTAATAGTGTGGCGTCACGCCTTTCGCTGAAGTGTGCACCTCATTTTCCGGTGTTCATTTCCCCCAGGCTCTGCATCGGCTCATGTTGTGGCGGTCGCGCACTTCGGCAAGATTTGACGAAGCGAAACGAGAACATTTTCAAGAATGACAAAGGCTTCATTTTCGTTCATGCGAACCGCATACCTAAGTTGAGCCCTAGACTCATTAAGTTCATCCTCACCTTTTTCGTGTGTTGACATTCTTAGCTTCTTGCCACAGGTGGGCGGCGGCGGCGGGGGTGGTCGGGGGTGATATCAGGAACTTCTCTCGAGAGGTGCATGTCGTCGTCATGCGCCAGCCGAGCGGGTCGCAGATCCACTCACTCAAGGAGGTTGTGATGACCAGAAGTTAGCACATCCACAAACTGATTGAGCAAGTCAACCCATCTGACCGTGAAAAGGACGCCGCCAACGAATGCGTTCACGCCGCGTCGTCGCCTGGGTCCACCCGACGGTGGATGGCGTTCCGACGACACGTCCTGCAACTTCATGCAACGAAGTCGACCTGTGCCGTGTTCGACAGGGTGACGGACATGCGTGGCAATCGCTAGCGCATATTTCCTATGACTAAGTTATTTACATGCATCGTCTGATGATGAAGGCAGACCTGTGTTCCGGACTGAGTCGTCGTCGCCGCCGCCGGAGCACCGTCTCGTCTGTGTGAGCACACGAGCCCTATTTTTTTCGTCAACGACGATGTACCTAATAACAGGAAAACCTCGTTAACTTCGTTAGACCTCGCGACGGCCTCGTTGGGTCTCTGCAGCCGAAATCTATGCGGAAGTTGCCATTCGTCGCGGACGCGTGACTACGATACGGCGTGAGAGGCTCACCGCTGAAGGTTGTGGGCGGCATTCCCGCGAAGTCGCACGACGAAGAACCTCAGTCGTAATGTGCACGTTTTGCTTTGAGTGTAGAGATTCGCAAACGCACGCACGCACGCACGCACGCACGCCTCCTGCGACTGTTCTGGAGAACGCTCGTCAATGGTTCGTGAGGAATAGTTCGCGGTCAAGGAGCACCCCTCGCGATGTTCTTCGTCACCAGAGACGAAATACGCGTTAGAACTCCTCGTCACTCTTTTGCGCTCATCCATGTGGTCGCGATTTCGTTAGCGACGCGTGAAGCGGTTCCGGAAACGCTTTTCGTCATGTGACGCAGCCGCGGTCCGGCGTGACAGGCCGCGCGGCGCCGTCGATTCGCCGGAGACCTCCTCGGAGACAATTGACAGGACACTAACAATGTGACGGGTGTACATCCTCTACAGTCGCGTTAGTCGTCGCCGGGGTGAGCGATTTCGCGTTGCATTTGAATAAAATCGCCTGTACGCGGCTACTAATGGGAACATATCCAAGGGGAGGTTATCCGTTTTGCGCTTGGAAACGTTGCCTGTTAACATGTAATCCATCAAGCGTAGTTCCGACGGACGTTGAGACGGCCCGGCGACGCGAAGTCCGGAACCGAACGTGACGGGCATGCACGAAGCGTCGCGAGGCGTCAACGAAGATCGTCCATTGGCTGCGACGCGATCGAAGAGCGACGCGTTTCTCTTCACTGAATCGAGAGTATACGTCTAGGTTCGGCCAAACCGCTACTCGTACACGGATCACCTTCAAGAAACTAATGTCAAGGACGTGTGCAGATGGGTTTGCGGCGCAATCATACACTGGACCCAGGGCCGACCCAGGGCCGACCCAGGGCCGACCCAGGGCCGGGCCACAGAGTGAAGGCACATCTCTGAAAAAATGACCGCACATACGCACACAGCACAAAAGCAACGCCATGGACGTCTGCTGACTCTTGGTCCCTTCCACGTTTGGATCTGTCGAGTTCGTTCACATGGAGCGCAGCTGCACAAAAGCGCACAAAAAAGCGGCATCGCTCTGTCGAGCGTCGACGGTGACTTCAGCGGTCAAACAAATGAAAACAATCAGATGAATCGTAACCCCAGAATGTCGGTCGGGGACGTCCGGGACTGTGATGCATCCCTCCACGAATCGTCAACAAGAACTGATGAGTTCGCCCCGCCGTCTGGGGTAACAGCTACGGTCGTAGGCGTAACGGCCGCGATGGCCGAGCGAGGGTGAGGGCGGCACCCGTTCTACGCGGGCGCGCGCGGGGGGGCCCTGGAGCTGCGAGGGAAGCGCTTCAATATCCGCGGAAGAGATGGTCGACGAAGAGAGACAGCGGCAAGGAAGGGCCTTAGCGCTTAGCGGATGAAAAGGGAAAGGGACCAGCCAGACTCGATGAAGGCGATTCGAATGACGCGAAGATCGCCTCGCTTCGCGCCCACGAAATTCACGAGCGATGTGGCCACAATCTATCGACTCGGCTATGGGTCGAACAATGGAGCTCTCTGCCAGATAAACAGACAGTTTATACTTTGTAGAGAACGGATGCCTGAGGATGATAGGGCGGACATTTTTCGCCGAAACTTCGACTGGATTTTGAATCGAATCATCGGGAGAATGGCGAGCTGTGATCTTCAATTTCTCGTATAGTCCATTTGCGAATAAGTTCCGCCATGCTGAGGAACTGCGGGTGCAGCCGTCCATTTCAGACCTGATTTGCTGGAAATTGGCCGAAATTCACTCACGAACCTGTGGAAAATTTTCGACCCGATGCCCGGGACTAGTTAGCCGCTCCTTGCAAAGACGCTAACGCGAAAACGGCACAGACTAGAATTGCAGCCATTGACTGATGGACCGCTATTAAGGGTCATCAAGCGCTTCCTTCCGAAGAGCCACGGATGCCTTCGGGGGCAAGGAGTTTTGTTGGAGCGAAGAACAGCGACGTTGGAGGGGACCCGGGGGGGAACATTCGTAGGGAGCTTACTCTTTCCCTCAATGAGTTGGAACCCGTACCCGTAGGAGAACGACGACTTAGACGAGTCCTCAGACACGGGTCCCGGACAGAGGAGAGGCATACAGGACCCTCTCTTGCGGCGGCTCCCCCTCGATCGGCTGGGCTCTTCCTGCCCTTCGGAGGGAAAAAGGGTTAACCGCATGCAGTCTACATGTACATTTTGCTACAAAACGAAGATCGTCCAAATAGTGGCAAAAGCATGAAAAGGCGAGGAACATTGGTTGGCCTTGGATGCATCGAATGCAAACCGACTGTACGATACCGCTCTGTGGCACGAGGTCCAGCTCAGGTGAACTGCCCGGATCCGATCCGATTATGCAGGTGTCTGACGAGACCTCTGAACTTCGCGACAGAGCTGCACGAAGGACAGATAGAGTAGGACGATCAACGAACTCTATGTATCTTGTCAGTCAGCCTGACGTTGTTTCGACTTCAGGGGGTCTAGAGGCACAACAACAACACCGGCTAATCTGTAGCAGCGAGACGCTCTGAAGAACTGTGAGGGCATACGAAACTCGTTACCGTAATATCCATCACATGAGCGAAACACGAAGCAGCAAGTGCTGAATGCTCAGTCGGATCATCGCGCATGAATCATGCGCTCATGTACATGCGTATGCCTCTCGGAAACTTCACAGATCGGCCCTCTGGCCAACAACGTTATCGACGAGCTCCAACGACGAGCGCACCAAAGCTTTCGTGACGACTCTTCCGAGGGGAATTCACCACAGGAAAGACAGACGGATCATGAGGAACAGCACTTCAACTCACCTTAGGGTCTCGGGGAAATGCGTTTTCCCGCTTCTTTTGTCGTTTGTGTCGCGCCTGCGCCTCCGAGTTCTTCACCGAGAGCCACTGCGCACCGCCGAAAGCTACACCGCGACACCGACGATGGAGCCGGAGATGAAATGCTACCGTGGTGGCCCTGCACGGTGGCCCTGCACGGTGGCCCTGTACGGTGGCCCAATCGCTGGGCCACTCGACCGCAAGCAGCTTCGGTTGGTTCCTGCTCGTCAAGTCGACGGTGTGAGTGAGGTTCTCCCGCCCTTGCGGCCGCTAAAGTGCGCGCGCCGCTGCCTACGGCTCCCGAGGAGGAGGAGGGCTCGACATGACGAAGTGGAGAAGGCCCGCTCTCAAACGAGGAAAAGCGAGGAAACTGGTGGCGGTGGCCCCACGCGTCGGCAGTGAAGACCCCGACGTGGAGCCGGGCCGCGGCCGGACCGCCAGCGAACGCCTCTGAACAGACTCGGCTCGGCCCTGAGGGAGGGCCACAGCCGCATAGTGAAAGAGGGGACGCCATCGCGCGTGGAAAGAGGCCTGACTAGGCCATACACTCAGGCCAGAGCGCGGACCTGTGCGAAGACGAGGAGAAGGGAGCTGGATGCGGCGGCCCCAAGCGATGCCTGCAACTCTAACTGGAGCTGGGATGTGCCGGTCAGCTGAATAGCACCAACGAAACGGCACCAGTACGGTGCACAAAATACGATGGCACCACCGTATCAGCCGGTTGTGCCCCCGACCATCTTGTCCGCAGCATTGTCCCCCTCGGCAAGGCGTCAATCCCCAGGAATTGGGTTCCTGTTCGAATAAAAACTGACCACTACATTGACTACAATGGCCGCTCATATTCCTGATAGCGTCATTTGGAACGCGCTTGTATTCGTTGTAGACGCACACCAACATGTCACGAACGCTATTGGTCGCGAACTGGTCGGATAGCAGCGACTGACACGGCTCGATCGAACTTGTCACCAGACGAGTGTCGTCGGACCTACGAGTTCGCTATCAGGCCGCGATACCTGCGACCTTCGTTACCAGCCTGTCGTTCAGCAGCATTGCCGCCCTACAACGCGATAGATTTTTTTTTTGCCGTAGGTAACATCGCACTCGGATATATTTTTCGCGCCCTCAGTCAGTCATCTACTGTCTGAAGACGCTGTAGGTCTGTAGGGGCATCTACGTCTGCTAGATCGGTCCCCGAGATTGCCCCTGTCACTGTGCTGGATCGACGCAACGTTGAAATGTGTTCGGAGCGTCTCTGTCGTGATTCTGCTCGACATGAAGACTCCAGCGGGCTCTAGTCGCGTTACTACCTCGTGCAAATCGTCCTGAACGACGATTGCGTACTCAGGAGAAGCTGTTCCGATTAAGGCGTCTCCGAATGCTGCGAGGCGCCACCTGAAGAAGCGTTTTCCGCTTCGACCGCTCGACGAGTACCAAGTGCCGAAGGCATCATCATCGAGGCAAAAGGCAGATGCTAACCGAACGTAGACGATGACCCTGCGCTGGCAGTGACAGAGCAGAGTTCGTTCTACGAATTCTACGAGCGGACTCGGCGTACGTTGGACACGGACACACACGCGGATCACTCCGAGTAGCCATCCGAGTTTGGCGTTTAAGCACAAAAGCAGGCACAACAAAGTGCCGGCAATGAATGAACGAAACGGCCGAGTTCTGCTGACGAAACAGTCCAACCGGCCATGGGAATATCTGATAGGGTCCGGTAAGGGATGTTTGCGCGGGCCGAAATACGCACGACAAGTTTGAACGACATTTTGAAGCGGCCATGTCTGTCCGCAGCGTCAAGTGACCGACGCGGGCGGCGGGAACAGTCGCGCGCTTGACGCTGAAGTGCCACCACCACCACCACCAACATAGCACTTTGGGGTCGACGAGAAGCTATCGGAAGTCCTGAACCGGCCGAGGAGTCGTATCACGTTTCTTTTCGAGATAGCAAACGGACTTCGACGGTCCACTTGGTCTTCGATGCGAGAGAATCGCTAACGCAATCATTTCCGACTCCTCTGACATGACAGCAAATATGCAAGCGGACATGTTGGCCGTTTTTATGACTGCCCCCCAATGCCACGGACCGATGGACGGACCCTCTCCGAACTTCAGAGCGATCTGCTAGAAATGCGAATTACCTACAATAACCGCTAACCTCAGACGTCGTAAACGTATCCGATGAATGAACAGCTGAGGTTTATGCGGCGCTATCTGAGTCACCCGTGAGTCCGGTGGATGTCGAGCACTTCAGGGTGTTTGCGCACGACGTCAACGACCGGCAAAATTTCCGACAAGGGTCTCCTCAGTGATATATCGCTCACCACAACTAGACGCTACGAACCTGCAGGCATGGCCTAGAATAGGACATCGCGTGTTAGTCGCAAAAACACTATCGCCTTCCTTCACACCTCACTGTGTGCTTCACATGTGTGTGCTTCACATGAGACTGTTCCGGCTGACAAAAGTTGCTCAAATCGTCGGAGGAAGCGAACAGCTACGACGGCTATCCGCACCGCCCATGTCGTTTACGTCCGATCGGTCTGATTGCTCGAGTCAGGAAAAATCGCCAAAATTGACAAAAACGAAATTGAAAAAGCAACTTGACTAGAGCGGGCATCGACACAAGCAGCAAAACAGTTCGGGTAAGATTTCGCGTTCGGGGAAGATGAACATGTGTTTGCCTCGGCGTCCTCCCAGAGTGCGCTAGCTACACATTTACACATTTGACATTGCACATTTAGTTGTTGTCGACGGTGAGCTCGACTTTGTCGCATCGTTGTCGCCGTTCACGTGTTTCGATTTCGATATGCTTCGGAAGATAATAATGCAAATCATCGAATAAACACGTCCAGTGACGTGAGAGCCTACGCAGTCACGCCTTCCCGAAAACCCGCCTCGCCAGAGTGACCCACATGACGCGCGTCCAAACCCCTGACGCGCGTCCAAACCCCTGACGCGCGTCCGAACCCCTGACTATTAAACATACATATGCTACATATCCTGTTCGTTCGGCCGTATCTTAAGCTCGGGCTGGTCCGACTCAGAGTAAACGTTGGCCCGTAGCGTCGCAGGCCTCGGTGGAACAGTTCGCTATGGAACAACAGGTGAAGAACATATCCAGGACATGGTCACGTCCGGTGGCCGCGGGTTCATCCACACGGGCGCGACGAGATCCAGCGTTCGCAACGAGTGCATTGGCTGTGAGGGAGCGGAATTCTCGACCCGCCCGTGAGGTACATCTGGTTGTGACTCTTGTCTTGAACCTTGGCGTGCCTCCATTTCGTCTGTAGCGCTTTTCGCGCGCGCGCGACTGAGAGGTTGTGATGTTCGTGTACGGGCGCGGAAGGAAACGGTTCGGGTGTGTCTCAGCAGCGACTCCTTCCGTCCACACTGCGCCGCCGGCGGTGACAGCCGCTGGCGAACAGCTCGACGGCGTTTCGCGCGCATCACGAATTAATTATGCAGTCTACGAATGATATCAGGGCAGCGAACGAAAAACACCTAGAAGAGACAACGTGTCTCCTCCGCATTATTCAGTGAATACGTCGAAATGAGCCGATCACCGCCGGTGACGCTAACAGCGAAATGTACGTGGCGCCGCACAGGCACACGGACGTCGCATGCCGCCGATTCGGCCCAAGCCGCCAGGCGTTGGCGTTCGTAGAGTCTAGTGGGACGCCTGTCAGCATCAGGGGAGATTTGTTAGGCTATGAAAGTCTGACGAAATGACAGAAGCAGAAGAAAACTAAACATTCCGACGCCAAATCCCCCCGTCTCGTCTCTCGTTCGCCCTATGATGTTTCCTTTCTAAGCGCGAACTTGCTACGCAGGAGCAGTCTGACGGCGCACCCATTACGGCGATGGGGGAGACGGCATCGCCCAGTTGTTCCCGATCGTCACACCTTCGGCAAATCGACGAAAATGCTAGGAGAAAAACGGCAGCAGACGTCTCACCGACCATATGAGTTCTAAGGACTTCGTTTAGCGTCGAGCAGATATAAGTGAATGGCGGAATGGCTTTAATTTTTGAACTTCGTCGATGTGACGGCTGAACTACGATACGAGGCGGGATGCCGGATCGAGTGATGTATTCGATGAGGAGGAGACGACGACGACGACAGCGGCGAAAATGGCGAAAACTGGTTCGCCCGAATTGGGCTGGACGACGACAATTTCTGACTTCGTGCGCATCGATCCGGAGGTACCGCGAATACGTACGAATATACAAATGAAGAAATATCCAGCCGGGATAGATGGACCAAAGTGAGCAAGACGCTGTGTTACTGAAAGGGTGATCGCGGCGCGCGCGCATTTTTGAGGCGAAAAGTAGTTTTTCTTCTGTTTGAGCCGATCATGAATGTCTGAACGCTCTGGTATCTTCCTGTATATGGAGTTTTTTAACGTAATTGTGATTTTCCAACATTCCATCCGTTTATGTCAATACGGTACTGATACTGCGGGCAGCTCCGAGGTCACGATGTGCATATCTTCGTCGCATACTCAGAAGGCATTGGCAATACTCAGTGGGCATTTGCTCAGAGGAAACCAAAACTTCCCAAATACACCTCCCAGATGGCCTTTTCACGTTGGCTCGCATTATGACACAGCTACAAATACTCTTGAGTTACTACATAATCGAGCATCAAATACATTTGCTGCAAATGGTTTTCCTCTAGAGAGGAATTAGTTGACAACGTGCAATTCTAACCCGTTTCTGAAGTATCGAACATGATTCATCAATCATTCACTCATTCTCTGTTTACTAATCGACCCCTTAAGAATATTCTCAATTGAAAACAGCTTCACTTGAGAGAAAAGGCGAACCTCAAAAACAAACATTTAGACTAGAACATTTAGACCGCAACTAGACTCAGTTCGTTAGCCATCGTCGTTGTTTAAGCGGCCCTTAAGCCAAGTATATTACAACACAGCAGCAAGAGGGTACTTACAGAATAACGTGTTTACAGCCGAGTGAGATGAAATGAATCTTCTCTTCTCAGTTTTCAGGTAAAGAAAGCTAGCGCGCCATAGACTAAACGAGGCGAATATGGACGCTCGAACGCAAGTGGCTTTGCTCTCTAATTCAGACTGAAGTGGGTACTCGAAAATGCATTTTGAATCTACGGTTCAGCAGTTTTTCGGGCACATTTCGAAATAGATCAGACGGGTCCCACAAGGAATAGTGAAATTATTCAGCGCATTAGCAAAGCTAGCAAAGACACATTTAGGTCATTTATAGAACAGTTACCGCGTACTTAGGGTGAGCGCCAAAAACGCCGTGAATCCATGAAAATTGGCGGCCACTCAGCGATATGGGGTAAGAGGAGCAAGTAAAAAAAGCACAAAAAAAAGTAGCAATTTTGGAAGAATCTCCAAATAAGAGGCTATGGCTATGCCCGCAAAAAGCGACAGAGGTAAGGAGTCGCTTGCATTCAGAACTTCGGTTTAATTTAGGTACTCACATTTTTATATAGAGCGGCGCAAAGCTTTTTTTAGAAAATTTCCAAAAATAAAATCCGGAGACCTAAGCTATGCAGATCAGACAGGAAAGGCTGGATAAATTGGCTTAAATAAAGGAAATTGTTGGATCAATAATAAGCGCATTCAAACATTGTGGATGAAATCAAGAAACAAAATAGATCAAATAAACGAAAGAATTGGATCAAATAAAAGAACGAGTTGGATCAAAGAAACGACCGAGTTGGATCAAATAAAGGCACGAATTGGATCAAAAAAGAAACGACTTGGACGACATGAAACAGCGAATTGGACCAAAAAAAAGAACGAATTGGATGAAAAAAAACGAAGCGGATGAAACGTTAGTAGGCATCAGTAAAATACAAACATAGTTTGCAACAGAACGTTTCCCTCAAAAAATCGGAATTGCAAAAAATGTCACGCCACGCCAACCACGCGTAGTCATGAAAGAATGAGGCCTATCTCCACGTCCACGGTACAGTTTTTCCACTTCTTCGAAAGACGGACCCTATAAATATAAATGTGCAACGACGGGGATTGAACACGTACATCTACGTGCCTCCTCCAGTCGCAAGGTGCATGCGACTGCACCAAGCTACCGAGCTCGACGGAAAAACTAGGCAGATTGTCAGAAAGTGACGACCAAGAGACTTTCGGCTGTAGATTTTCTATGTGTTTACTGGGAACGCCAAACTACTTGGGGTGGACTTGGCACACGCGTTGGGATCCTTCGAAAATCAGCTCCCGTGAGCTTCGTCGCTTTCAAACCACCACCCTGATGTCTATAAGCTTTAAGCTTGGATATCTCGACAAAAATCCACTGTGGAAATGTCCGAGAACCTGAATCCCGTCTGAAGAGCCATATCCATCCGTCAAATATCATATTTTGATGACATTACAGCGGTCGTTTGTAATTCCGCGCATAAATTCACTGCCAGCAACGCTTCACTGACAGTGGCCGAGGCTACCGGTCAGCGCTGTCCGGTAGATCTCATCGGTAACGAGTAGCTAAGTGAAGAGATGTATAAATATCTCATCCCTGCGATCCAAAACAGGCCGTCCAGACTGAGACAGCTGTATTTCCCCATTCCTTTCTCCCCTCGTTCCCGCTGGCCTTCCGACTTTCTTGATCTTCCGAATCATACATGCACGCAACTTCGCCTAGATTGCAGGCCGGCCTGTGCGCAGGACTCTGGGGCCTTCTGTAGTCCGGCAGGTACGCAAGCACAGACGCACGCAACACACATACACACAGATAAAGCACAATGGACGCACCAACTGGTGGTTCCTGTCGACGACCGGCGTGCGCGCGTGCGTCGAGTACGGTCGCTACGCGCTCGCTTAGTTGGGGTTATCCGTTCTCCTCTTGGCTCTGCTGGGGCACGACGTCCTCGTCATGAATTTCTTATGAAACGCTCATTTGAATACCTGTCCGTCGGATGACTCGCCGTCACGCAGCTGTCATCATCGAAGACTGGAATGGAGATGTTCCATCACTCGGATGGGACCAGAATCGGCAATCCCCAAGTAAAACTGTACGACCGTCTGGGCTGAAACGAGTGGCTGGATGACTACTCTGTCTACTCTCTCATCGTGATTGTTCACCTAATGCAATTCTCGCATGGAAATGTTTTTCACTGCCGCAGTCCTCTCCAGTTGTTGCTCGGCCACGTGGGTCAGCCCGATTATTCGGATTATGGCTGTTCTATAAGAAATGAGGTGATTTATTCAGCGCTCGTTCTCATCTCGCTCATGCCAGCTAACTGTACAGGGAAACGAACTAATCCGCATTCGAAAAGTCTCCGTCCATAGTTCACTAAATGGTTCGAGCACTTCGTTCAGTGGAGTTACATGAATCTTTATTGTTAATTCATTAATTCATCGTAATGCACAGTTGTCGACGGATATCGATGTTGTGTGTGTTGAAAAATAGAAAGTAGCGAATGTGCCTGCTATACAATAAATATTTTACAGATGTCGTCTTCAAAATTACATCGCACACACACACACACACATGTGTATCTGTGTGTGTGTGTGTATAGATCTTTGCCTGCTTTCCGGCCTTTTGTAGTCGGTGGATGTTCAGTATTGTACGATACGTATATATTTCAGCTTGTTCGACCTGGATGTGCTTGAAAAGCTAAATACATTCAAGCTCAACTAATTCACAGCCGCTTCAAAGAGCCATTCACACGTCGCCTATAGAATGCTTGTTTGTCCTACTATCAAAACTTCTGCGACGCAACCTCACTGTTCGTTACCTAGTATGTGTGTGTGTGTGTGTGTGTGTGTATAAGCACAACCTTGTCGTGAATTATTGGCTTGGTTGGTTTTCCTCCGGTGCGTTCAAGTCACCGAGCGATTCTCTGATATTGAGTGTACTTCTTCAATGGGGCTTTTGTTTTCTTTTGGAGAAGGGGGCAAAGCACGAGGTAATACGATAGAAGGTTTTGCGACTTTGTGAGCACGCAGATGGCTCCGTGGTGTTGGAACGGTCCACCATCTGGCCATACTGCGTCAAGCGTCCCGAGCCACTGGGGCATTTCTACGCGCGGAAGAATGAGTCCGGTTTGCTATGCTGGGGAGAAGACGATTCAAGTATACACACGTTGCCGATTTGACGAGCGCTTCCCGTAGGGGACCGGGATGACTGTTCGCAAATATTCGTCCGGTTCCCCGAGCGCGTCGACAAGATTGAGTTGCACGTCACAGCCGAACCCGAGTGAAGCGCCTCGGTCCAGCGCGTGCTGGCATCGTTTCACGATAGCATATAGCGAAATGTTCAAGCATAGATAGCAGGTTTAGCAGACGACGGTTGGGTGGCGTCTCTACGGTTTCAACTGTTCAGTACTGTCTTTCGCCTCTGTCGACGAGTGCATCAGCTTATGAACGCTGTGAATTGACGCGATGCTTTTCCCCACTGAGCTCGCACTATCCTTGTGGTTCGACTTCATGGCGTCGGCGACCGACATGGGGCTGATGGAGGCCTTCATCGTGACTTGTTGTTGTTGTTGGCTGGGACCGGCCACCGGCTGAAATGAAGAGGACTGGCCTTCGACGGTTTCCATCGCGGGGCCGGCAGAGGCCTTGAGGGACTTCGACGATTTGGCCTGGTGAGACGACCCGATAGGGCTAGCCTTCGCGGTGAAGCCGTTGGTGCCGTACAGCGAGGAAAACTGGGCCTTGTCGAACGATGGTCCTGGGGCCGATGCCGCGGAAGGATAGAACGCCCCCGCAGAATTCGAGGGTCGACTAATCGATAGGGCCGGAGAGGGTCCAGCCGTCGCACTGGACGTAATCGATGTGGCGGGCACAGGCAAAACGGACGCCTTTTGCACAGAAGGAACTAGAGAGCTGGCTGACGTCTGGTAGCTGTTCGGCTTCGAGGGAACTGACGCTCCGATAGTAGTTTTCACTGGACCTTTGAGAACGGTAACGTTGAAGGCGAGGCCATAGGGAAAAAGCGAATCGAAATCTGGTTAGATTGTTTCGTAATGGTCGGCTCCATTTGCAAGGCACGCCGCAATGAATTTGCCTTTTGGGTTTACAACTTTTAGGCTTGGGCACACTGTGAGTCAAGTAGTTATTAATGATATTCACGAGGGCACAACCGCAAAAAGCTGTTCGGTATTCAGTCGAGGTTCCAAGTGTGGACCTTATGGTTTATGGTTCCGGCGCTGCCTCCTGGATATCACAGGAAGTACCATAAACCGTGCTCATACCTCTCTCTCTCTACCTTGTTTTGACTATATACGTTTTTTGAGTGCATAGGTTATATTTTGTCCCGGCAGAGAGTATTTACCGTATTACAGGACGAGTTAAACTAACTCATACTTAGTCGAAGCTGTCTTCATGGATGGCCTGGAAAAAGCCCGGTAACCTGAATTGTAAAAAAGCTCAGGGTATAATATTTTATATGTATATATATTTTTTATCGACTTCCTGTGCGATATTTATAATAATCCGGGAATATAGCCACAGCAACGTTGGCGATCTGACGAGGTTGGTCCCGACTCAAATGTGCATTTTACAAACTCCTTAGAAAGGCAGACTGATTTTTGAATGCCCTTGACATGATTAACTGTGCTCACACAAATCGTGAGAGGACGACGTTAAATAGCTTCAATCATAACTTGTTTCATTACAAGACGAACCGTTCGCTGCTGGGTACGTTCCTCCAGGTGGCTGGGAGCTATAGGCACCTGAACCGGCGGAGAAAATCTTCGACGGAAATCCGTGCGGATGTCCTACTCCGGGATATCTACCGGTGAGTCCGAATGGACTAGCGGACGCCCCAGTTGCTCCGGGGATGCCGTACGGTGACGAGCCTCCCTGATAAAAGGCAGGCGACACGGCGGTGGAACGTCTGGGGAGAACAATATACCCATTCGCACGAGACATAAATTCTTTGCTTTACTCTCTGTTTAGGAAAAAAAAACAATCAAGACTTAGCAAGCTATCGCTTTTGGATGCCTCTCTAATCTCAAGCGCATGCACACGTGATTTTCTATATACCCGGTGCGTAGTTACATCGGCTGTTGTTTCGACAACGTTTCGTAAATAGACAGGAATTATTAGGCTTTAATGACTCCGAGTAGACCTTCTGCTCTGGACGGTGCTATTTGTACAGAGAGGAGGCACTGCGAGCCTCTTATAAAGTCACAAGCGCCAAGAGAGGAACAATTATCGTTCATATCTATGAAATTCGAGGTCTCTAGCTGCTTGCTGATTTTTCCATCTGTAACAGTGTACGAGTGAACATCATACTACAGTCGTTCGAACGACTGAAAGCTAGAGCGCGTGGCAGAGCGGAAGGGCAAGACTCAATAGAGAATAAGCGATCGGTAGGACATCGAAGAAAACCCAATAAAAAAGGGCCAATATAGAAATAGGAAGGGGAATATAAAAAGAAGGGCGACCAGCGAAGCCAGAATTGGAGGGACAGAGCATTTGTTGAGGACGAGTACCTGAAGAAAAGCGAGTTCATGAAGCTCCTGAACCGTGTGGAAATGGAGTTCTTGTTGGCGGCGGAGGGCTGGGATAGATGTGCACCCGCTGGTGCGGAACCTGACGCAAGGTAGGGGTCGTGAAACTGCGATACACTCCCTCCAGGGAATTGGCCTCCGCTAAATTGGCCGAGCAGTCCACCAGTGCCATAGCCAATCC
>MNPL01003809.1:5082-16180 GCA_002081605.1 Tropilaelaps mercedesae | reverse complement strand
TATATATATATATATATATATATATATATATAGATAATGTGTGTGTGTGTGTGTGAAGTTGTCCGATGCTGTATAGTTGGATGGTAGCGCCACCCCCCTAGATCGTCCTCTAGCTGACGACGTTCCAGTGAGAGACAACCTCCTCGTCTCAATAATGGATCGGGTGGAGAAGCGAATTGGATGGATCTGTGTCCAAGTGGCCATCCGGCGATGTTCCTTTCGCTGGCTTTGTTATGTAACGACCCCAGTGCAGAAGCGTTTTGACACTGCGCATCAGCTTCCGTCGTTCTGATATATGGGCGTCTTCGCCATTGCCGCCGCCGCCGCCGCCGCCGCCGCCCATCGTCGCTAAAGGTTTGTTCTTTCCGGTTTTGTGGCACTCGATCATTTCTAGGAGGGACAGCGCAACCCCGTCCTATTCCGGGATCGCCTTATATTTGATTGTCCAACGAACGAACTTGTTGCTGATTTGTTGTTTGTTAGTCGCATCCTGCAGTCATCAACGGTGTACGATGTTAATTCAGACACTCTTCTTTCGTTCATAGCCGCAATTCTCGTCAATCGGAACTATCTCCAATGGCCGATATGGACATACACGAAAAAAAAAACAAACAGCCCGGACCCTGCCCAGTTTGATTGAACGAAGATCTGATATTTTATGAAGGGTCTTAGTTGGCTTTAAACATGAATGCCATCGGTCTAGCCAGTCATTAGCAGTAATTAAATTGTCAAACTTGGTCATACATTATGTGTAGTATTTTTGTGTTTTCTTTTTTGTTGTTGTTGACCGGCGAACTCGATTTCGAAACGTCGCTGTCACAAAGACGTTCGTTCTTTCTACGCTATTTGCTCCGGGGGCAAAGTTTGATTAACCCTACTTCGCCGAGCGTCCGTCTCTACGTTTACTGCGTTAATGAGTTAGAACGAAATTAAAAATTATGAGTTCACCATTAGTACGGCGACTAACTTCAGAACGCGAGGTCTCGTAGGCTCAACACGCAGCTACCTCGCAGACTCGGCACCTCGTCAGCTTCTAGAGACGGTCAAAGAGTTTTTTTTTCCTAATATTCGAGGCTAACAACAATCCATCGTTAAGGCGACTCAGGCGTCGGCCGTAGTGACCCGTGAAATCCGGAAACACACATTTAGCGGTATGAAGAACTTGAGGCGTAGCCGACGACATCTTGGCGATGTACTTCATCGAGACATGTCTTCCTTCTCGTCCCTCTTTTTCCTCTAATGGAACAACCCAAGCCGTTGTCACCACGAATCGACGACGCTGGCCCCATCGATAAATTGTGAGGAGCCATAGAAACACACAAGGAAAGTCGACGACGACGTGCTTTGAATTTGATGATTTCGTTCGCAGCCGCGCGGCTGTGTTTGTTACTCACGTCCGCCATATTGCTATGCACCGGTACAGACTTCGTAGAGCGATGGCTTTTTTAGAGTAGCGTTCCGCGCGTCGCTTACGTGAGCGCCGCCGACACACTCAGATCTGCTCAACAGAGCGTCATAATGTCAGCGGTGTTTTCCGGTAGTTTGAAGTCACTCAACTAAACTTCCGAGTCGCTGCTGAACGATTCTATTGAATGCGTATGTCGATGGCGTGGCGGCGGGGGGACACCGCAATGTTGTTGTTATAAGACTGGTCGAGCGAGATTTCTTCTCGGTACCTCCTCTACAGAAGATCTCTCCGAAGATCGTCTCCGCTGCTACTGCCGCTGAAGAATGGGTTGGCGAAATTGATATCGTGTCGTCACTTAGCCTTCTTCTATAAGCTCCGTTGCTGCGACAGAAAATGGCAGAACATTTCGAAGACAGCGAATTCGCCTCGTTCGACGGAGAGTAGCATAGATCCTCAATGATGGCGGATAGTTGGAGTAAAGCGGACTTCGATATATCGACCTCACTCCAGGAGGTCGTGAGCGGCACGACGGTGGCGCGAGAAGGTCTTCGATTCTGTTCTACAGCAGCAGCAGCAGCAGCAGCAGCAGCAGCAGCTATACAGAATGTCCGTACTACGAAGAAGACCGCGTTTCTATACATACATATATATATATATATATATATATACACACACATATATACATTAACAGCGTTATGCTAATAATACTCGTGTATTAGCGAAACAATGAATGTTCGACCAAAGTGACCCGAACGACGGCCCGGGGCAAGCTAAGATGTGCGAGATGTGTTTTCATGGGCAAAATCCAATGCAAGCGACATGCCCAATAAATTCGCACAGGCCGGCAACATCATCTGCAGCACCGCCTGTCCAGTTGAACGCTACCTAAACGCGAACGAGCTGCGTCATGTACGCGAACGGCAACGACCCAGTCGATGACAACAAAAACTCGCTTGCCACCTCGGAGTTCTCCTATCCAACATCTGTTTGTTTCAACAAACACAGATAGGCGTGTCCACTGGGACATTCGAACTGCGTGTCGACATTTAGCAATCGTTTCGCATTCGAACTGCGAAATGGCTCAATTGTTTGTATCGTTGATCGAACGAAACATCGCGACGGCCGCCGGAAAAAGTCGACACACGGCGTGGGGGTGATTACGTGCGACGACGACGACGACGGTCGTTAAAATGTGTCGATTTCAAAACAGATCTAGGCCACAATCGTTGCCGCTATCATCGACGGACGCCGGCGTCCTACGTGGGCCTGCCCCGCCGCAGAGGCGTTCATTTTATAGAATAGCCTCCGTTACGTTCGTTTTGCTGTGGCGTTCGTCGTCGAAACGGCAAACGCGTCTCGGCGACTATGCGATGAAGAAGCTCGATGCGATAACATCAACATGGCCGTTAGTTGCAATGGCTGGCGACGATGACTAAGTTACACAGAACAACTGTCAACTTGATGAAAATTGTCCGTTGCACGTCGACCCCGCACGATGAGACTACATCTCCGGGCGCCGATATCACCGCCGACTTCTGCCGGACGAAAACCTTTTTCTTCTGCGAACTTGGCCGTTCCGTTTTGGCCGTCGACGGCGGTTCACATCCTGCGGAAAATGCTAAGCGAATTTTATAACGACCGAGCCATGTTTTATTGCCTGTCGGCCGTGTGCTGAAAGGTTGCCCCATCGGGGTTGGAAGCGGTCTGACCGTGGCCATGAGGTTCTCTACCCAGCCCAACCGGTCAGATGGCGAAGCTCGTGGGCAAAGAAAGCCCTGTAGGGGCGGATGCCTGAAGTAAAGACATGGTGGCCCCCAGCTGGTGCGGCCACTACGTATTGCGCATAGTTAAGTGTGCACTACTAGTCGACAGAACTTTGGGCGTGTCTCATGGGTCCGTTCTTAGTTCCCGAGAAGTGATTGGCTATCAAATGGCTTTGCGTGACCAGGTGTTGAACATTTACTTTCTTGATTGAGTGGCGTGCTTGGGCACGCTATTATTCTGTCGCCGAGCCCGTCCCGGGTTAACGTCGTCCGATAAAATTCTTTTAATAGATATTGCAAGTGAACAAGGCCCCAAAATAATAGTCGCTTGCCTTGCCTTGTCGTAGGACAATGCTCAGCCCGAGCAGATGACGTTGAAAATAGCCTGCGAAACCTTTCCACGACTTCGACGGGGGCTAAAAAATTGTCGGCAATTTTCACTCAGCTTGTGCGGTTGCGCCAACTATTCACCCTGAAAGGCAAAGCGACATCGGCTACTACTCAAAATGCAGACATGAGCACACACACACACACACACACACACACACACACGTACTCGTATTTCAAGCTCTTTCCAGATCAACTGCTCGAGAGTTTCTACGGTTTTTTTTTTGCGGACACTCACTTTTAGGTACCTTAGTTAGTAGATGTTTCTAATTCAAGCAGTAGATTCTGTGCGATCTTTTGGTACATTCTACCGTCTGATCAGTTGATCATTCTACCAGCTCGATAGGCGTATGTTTGTGCTCGACTGAACTTTTTGTCTTTCGTTTTACGTTTCCAGGTAAAATCAAGTGGACAGAATTGTGTAGGAGCTGCAGCAGGGTCGGGTCAATCAGGCGGTCGACGATCATAAAGGTGAACATATCGAGCTAGTCTAGCTTTCTAGTCCAAACTATCGGGTGCTTCGGTGCTTTTCGATTTTGAGCTTACCTAATGACGTTGGTGAAGCGTTCAATTTTCTAGCAAATAAAAACGAAAAACCTAAACTTAAAACGACCTCGATCCAGACGAGACAGGACACACCCAGTCAAGGCATTGAACATGGCCACTGAGTGTCGTTTCCGTCCTGTCTAATGAGATTGTGTGAACGTAGACGTAGTCAGGACGTTCGACGCGACTCCAACGAGAATTAACGCGAATTCAAGCTGACCAGACGGTGTCGTACTCGTCGACATCGAACGAGTACGATGTGAGGTTTGGGAACCGCTAGGTCTGGGGTCATGTGACTCGAAACAAGTTTCAAAGAAGTCGGTCGCCCTGTAGAAACTGGTGTCAACGACGGGAGTAGAGGACGCTCGTAAAAAGCAAATTTTGTACGTTTCGCGTCTAAAAACGTTTCACGTGTCTGTAGGCTCCGCCTGTCTAGGAGACTGCGTCAGACAAAGCGAGTTTAGACCAAATTTGCGGTGTATCGGCCCGTTCAGGTAGACGAAGCATTACTGACCTGGCCTGGCAGGTCGTTCTCAGGACACGCTGGAATTTAATGGCATACCAATACAGTGGTATACCATCACAGATCGAAATCGACCTCTTCGATTTGCACTTCTAAAACGCGTCGTGAACCTTTATTTACTGCACGAACGCTCTACCCTACACTCGACAGTTGATCATGATGGCGAACTGTGATTTCGACTATTCGACCTTAAAGGGATTTATTAGCAGGAACTGGAACGGTACGCAGTTGCATGACATCTCTGTCATTGACCTCGTTTCCCCGAGTCCTGAAATGAAAGCAGTCAATTTATGGGCAAGCAACAGAATACTTCTTCTGCTTCTACCTTCAGGTCGGGTTTCGTTTCAGATTGGACTCAGGAGTGTGTTTCTAGCCTTACGTTCACACGACCGGAAAGAACGTAGAGGGTGAGGAAACGTCCTTGGAAGGCAATCCTCAAGGTCGCGATGGGTGCGCACCTCCTAGAACGCAGTCTGTCCATTCGTTTTGCTTCCTGCGTAGTTCTGCGGATAGTCACCTCGAGTTCCAGGCCGTTCGCTGCTAGAAAACGCATTTTCCCCACAGTTCGAGCTCGGAAGTGGTGCTGAAGAAAGCCACCGCGGCCTCACCGCGGCCTCACCGCGGCCTCACCGCGCGCCGTCCGTATTTCGCCGTCGGCGTATTCCGAACGGCAAGGCAGGCCACCGCCGACTCCATTAGAATCGAGCGATTTCTTTCGAACAGTAGCAGAGTATTTTAAGGGCACGAACGTAGCTAGACGAAGGCTACCGGGGCAGCATTGACGACTTGCCCGAATGGATGGTGTTTGTCCAATGCCGACCCAAAATAGCGTCCATGCTAGGCCAAGGAACAACAAGAATCGCTTACGATAGGTTGGTCTTCATTTAAGGACAGCCGTACCACATTGGGAGGCATCTTAACCTTGAATCCGTTGATTTGATGCTGCCTAATGGTGCCCAATCTCGTCCTGTTGCATCTTTATTAGAGCGCACTGGATCGAGTTTCGGAGGCCTCTCACGATTATTTCCCTTCGGATTTCAGCCGGAGGGAATGCCTTACATTTGGGATTTGGCCAATGAAGCCGACGGTGTAGACCTCACTAAAAGTGTATGAAGTGCAAAGAAAAAATATCCGAATTGCGACGGCTAGTAGATGACGACGGGCTGCGCGGCCGGGGGGGCGCAGTCTGGCGTGCCAAAAGAAGATGGTCGATGGATAGATGTGGCCATGTTGGATTTCCGTCCTCAGGAGCACAGGATGCACAGGAGAGAGTTCGTCGGTAGGTGTTCATGTTCGCAGCATTTTCTCACTGCGTAGTTCACCAAAAGCACATTTGTTCTGTCGGCGAACTCTTCAATTGAGCATTAGCTGCGTTTTATGGTAGACATATATAAGGGAAACAGACCGACGTTTAATTTAGAAAAACTGCACTATTACGCAATATATACACACATATATATATATATATATATATATATCCGTGATTAAAGATGTGTGTGTGGGTAATAGAAAAAAATCAAGCGAATGCTTTTGACAAGCTAAAGCGTCATTGCCACGAGAAGGCACAAGGCGCCCGTAAAAGCTTCATCTGAAATGCTGCATCCCCAAAGTTGTTTGAAGTCACGAGGACCGCTGGATAAGCGCAATCCAAAAATGTGCGCATATACACGCATTGATCGAAGGTACACTCAACCCCAAGTGTTGTTTAGTGTTTTACATTCACTAGATTAATGGCAAAGAGTAGAAAACTCCAGAATTTGCTTTTTTCCCACGCTAGACTGCCCAAGGCCAGTACAGTCTAGCAAGAGCGTCGTCGTATTTTTCTGCATACACATACATTAGTGCTTAATGTTAAACGATTTTCTAGTCCCTTCATCGGTCAAGCCTCATCAACAGATGACGGGTTAAATCGCGCTTCACAATTCGTAACGAACCCTGTTTAAAGTGGGGCGCCTACGGTTCTCACGCTCGAAACCAATGTCGCGTCTTTGGGTACCGTCGGCCGGTTGGGCAAAGGCATTTTCTAATTAACAGTAACCCCCTCATATTTACTATGTACATATCCTACTTCTATAGCTCTCTGTGTGTGTGTGTGTGTGTTTTTTTCCCTCTCGTGTGAATAACACATGTTTGTATGCTGTTTGTTTGCGTTGCGTCCGAGTTGACCATATCACTCGTGGCACTCTGTCTGTGTCTGGCGTCGCAACGCCAAAACAAGTGAAAGTAATTACAGCCGCGCGACGCTACAGCCATCAGCATGACGCCGCGCCGATCCGGCGATGGTACTTCGGCGTCAGGCCAGCGTCACTCCAGCGGCGGCATCCGACGGCGTCCATTGTCCGTCGTATGCGGTTCTCCACGCGACAACAGCTCGCGCGTCGTTGCTGTTTCAGTGGCGTTTCATGTAGTTCGCGCGTTATTCCTTTTAGGCCAACAGAGTTCGTTTGTGGTGCCTTTCCAGTTCGTTTTGGAGCGTCGCGGCCATGGCGCCATGTTGCTTCATGGATGCGGCCGTGTGTGTGTTTTTCGTTGTTTGTGTTGTGGCTGCTTCGCGACGCATCGCGGACGCTTGTGGCGTATCTGACGTTCCTACATCGTCGTCGTCGTCGGTGGCGGCTGCGTTTCCAGCTCGTTTCGCCGTCGCCGCGTTGACTTTCGTATCCGCTAAATCGGTTGGTGGCCGGCCACGTACGAATGGGTCTCATCCTCAGGCCTCTCATTTATTTGTCTGACAACGTCTGCTTGATTTAATGGGGCCTGCAGGACTGCAACGCGGCTGGACAGGTTACGCGCGTGTGTGTGTTTACCGAATGGCCGCGTCTGAAGGTCGCATTAACGGGTCGTTGTTGCTCAGACAGGACAGAGAACGCAGCTACGGCCGGCCTGTGACGAAACGAATTTGCCTGAACAAGAATCGACATTCAGCAGCCGTCGCGCGGAAGAACGTTTCAGACTTCTTCTTCTGCTGTGGCTTCTGTGACATGAGAGACATTCGTTCGATGTTCGTGTTGAGCGTACGGGAGCGAACGTAGACAGCGAAAATCCCATTAAGTCACCTTGAAAGTGACATCGATTCGATATAATCACACAATGCACAACTCCACTGTTGATGAAAGCGCACTTCACGAGTATGGTGGCCTTCACTCAGAGTCTCACTGAGTGCAGATTAACGATAGCCGTCAATGTCATTAGGGTCAACGGAAAAGCGGCGGAGCTCGAAGGTCGGAACGAAGTTACACGAAAACCGAGATCCCATCGACGGATCCCATCCATTCTACTTAGCCTAGATTCCGTCGGAAAGCTGCATGACAGAAATGGCCGAAGACGCTCGCCGGCATACGAGTGCACCTCGGGGGAAATCATCAGCCTTGACCTCTCCCAAAGGAAGAAGCCATCAATAAGGACTTTGTGACGGAACAAGTAGATCTCATGGTGGCGCGCTTTTCTGACACTTCTGTCTTCTGTCAGCCTCTGATAGGTAGGCTTCGTCTAAAAAAAGGTGCGTTAAGTCTGACGGGAACTCCAAACCAGTCGGATCGTTTTTGTATCGATGTCCGCAAATCGCGACGCGAGTCTTCTTCTGAGCCGTGGGTTGAAACGACGACGAAAGTCGCTATCTTCTATCTTCCTGTCCTTCCCCAAGTTTGCTCCTGCGTTCCCAGGACTACTCGGCCGTGAGTTGGAATTCGTTTTCCAACGACTCTAGAATGGATCCGTCCGACAACCGCTCGAACAGAGTCGCTGGCTAGAGATGATCCGAGTTTTGTGCGAAGAACTGTTCATTGATTGTACGTTGATGGCTGCGTCTGATCCGATCAGACTAGATCGTCCTAGAACGGGGACGCAACTCAGAGGAACGGATAGGTCCACTCAGCTGATTCACCTCAAAATCAGCTAATGATAATGTCACCCCGGAACTGGCCAGGCACACTTCCGGTGGACGTGTTTCTCTTCTGTCGGCATAGTTTCTTCCCCTGATCGGAGTACCACCCTCTGAGATCGATGGAATTAGGCTGGTCTGGCGAAAATTATACGAACGCCATACGAACCTGCTTCGAGTAGCATCAGCTCGAGGCGCCAGCTCAGGCAAAGACAGAAACGACATTTTCCCCCTGAGAACGACGAGGCATCTAACGAAGCATCGAAACACGGTGTGCTCCGGCGTGGCTGAGGTGTCGGAAGAGTGTTTCCGACGTGTCTGACACACTCGGCTAGACAAGAAAGCTCGATAATGCTGAACGATGCCGGTGAGTTGTGCTCAGAGGAAGGCCAGGCCAACTGCGGTGCATCGCCAATATTGGACGTCTTCGTTACAGGCCAACCTTGTCTATGACTGGGTACGGCTGATCGCACGATCGTTTGACATTACCGATGCTCACTCATACGAAACGTGCCGTGCACACACACACACACACACACATACACATAAACACACACACACATACACATAAACACACACACACACGCGAGCGCGCACGCCAATGGAGACTAGGACGATTGTCCTGTGGACGTTGAGACTGGACGGAACTAGCGCGACGTTGAGTGAGTTCTAGTCGTAGCATGAGCGTCGTTTATCCTGCAGACATTATGACATTGTTACGCGAAAAGGACGACGCCATATCGCTCACAGAGACGCTAATCAAGTCAAAGCGTTCCTTTCCTCGGCGGCCAGATTCTAGATGTCCATTTGTCCGGCATTCTGTCCACTTGACTCTACAAAACGAACCATCAACGCATTACTCAGCTTTGCATAGCTGCAAATGTACGTCGCCCACACACACACACACACACACACACACACACACACACACACACAGTGAAATGTTTGTTATGACGACAGCGGTAGATGTCCATAGGCGGGCAAAGGGGCCGGCGATCGTCAAACGCCTGACTGCTGACGCCTCACTACCCATCGAGCGACTTCGGGCAGCTTCTTCACAGGCTTCTCCTGCCGTGCCAGACCCGCAATGCCAGAAGTCGCACTTCATGATCTGAAGTGACCTGCATTTGTGATCGTCTAACTTCAGCCGGCAAGGCCTTTACGCGCGACCGCTGAAGCCAACACAAAGCCCGATCGCCAGTCGGGCGCTCCGTTAGGGAACTGCGGCGACTCAAGCCGACCTGACCCCAAGCCAACGTCGGCTCCGCTAGTCGCGTTGTCAACGCGCAGTGAACGGCTGGCGACAGAGCGAATTCAATGCAAGGTCATTCAGTTGCTGTCAGTGTACCGATGCCAGCGCTTAGACGCAATACGACTGAGGGCCCCGGTGGGGCGGCTCAGCGCTCCGGCGGCGGCGGCGCTCCCGCTCATGTAGCGGAAAGATAGTTCGCCTTAGACAGAAAATGTTGCAGATTAGTTGGGCCGATGCGATAGGATCGAGCCGACGTGATTGGTCCTGCCCCCAGATGAACCCAGCCAGGCGACACCCCACAGGGGTGATCCTCGGCGACGGGACGACGCGAACGTGCAAGTTTCGTGAAAGCGAGCGGCGTTGTCGTCGTCGTCGTCGTCAGCGAAGACGTGAAGGCGGCGGAGAAGGAGGATTTCGACGAAGCCGGGAATGGCCAAGTTCATGTTCTCAAGCCAGAGAATTAGCGGGAAGCTTTCGCCGAAACGAGGACGACACCTGCTGGGGCTCGTTGGCGGTCGTTACGCGTCATTGGTTAGAGGGGGAATAAGTTTTTGTAAAACAGCCGAAGGAACCTTAGCCGCTACAAAACGCCACTCAGTCGACGGTAGCGTTTATATGGCCAGAATATGTTTCTCATAGGCGGCCAACTCACCAGCAGTAGTAGTAGCAGTACCAGTAGTAGCAGTAGCAGTAGTAGTAGTAGTAGTAGTAGGCCAAGGGAGGAGCTCATAGGGGAGTTAGTTAGTTAGTTAGTTAGTTAGTTAGCTAACTGGAGGTAGATGAGCGGACGAAAAAGGGTTGGATGAACAATGCCTCTGTCATGAACTCCGCTCTCTCCAGCGAGCGCTTCGTTACGAGTGCCAACGCGCGGCCCAACGAAAAAGATACTTTTCGTGTCTTCGTCGTTGACGAGTAACCAGATGGACGAAATTCGCCTCGCAGTTCGATTCGGAGAAGCGATTCGGGGTGCAGGCGTTAGCGAATGACGAGGTAGTAGTGGCCTGTAGCCGCACAATAATAAAAGGGGCACCGAGTCAGTCCGTCCCGATTCTCGATGATGGATGGAACGCGTTTTCGTTTGTTTTTTTTTTTCGCCTCTAAGCCCCTCCGTGCCATGGCGGCTTAGCGTCACGGCTAAACACAGCCATGGGAAACCGAGAGAGATTCGAGTGGGATGGGCATGCGAACTCAATGCGTGTCGGATTTTTCTCGTTTTGGTTCGCGGGCGAGTTTCGCTGCTCTCGTACTCGCTCGTTCTAGGCAAAAGGTGAGGCCCTCCACTTCTGACCGTGTCTGGGTAGATTTGTAAGCGTCCATTCTGTCGTCGTTGTCAATAGAC
>MNPL01003808.1:0-15521 GCA_002081605.1 Tropilaelaps mercedesae | reverse complement strand
ATATATATATATATATATATATATATATATATATATATCGATGTAAGTATTTGACTTGACTTGAATATAATTCTCTATGGGGGCTGTATCTTTTTAACGGTATGATTCAGGTGCACAGGCAATAACCTTTCCGAAAACTCTATAGCCGTTCGTTTGAAAATAATCTGGGCGGCTCTAGATATTTGTTGTGGACTAATCATTTTATTTAAGTATTTACTAGTACAATTAGTGCAGGGTAGCTATGCGATGTTACTTCAAAAATTTAGATAACTGAGATTCGGTTGATTTGTTTTATCAGATTTTGAGTAGAGTTTTTAGAACAAACTATGGCTTTGTATGGTAGCACTGTGATCGCAAGACATGTTTTTACGACATATATGAAAACGAACGAAAACAAAAATTCAGAGAATGTTTAATGCATATGCTTATAATTGAAATGTTTACACTCATTATACTTTATGTGCGCGTTATTTTCAAGCAATTCCGAGTAAAATGTCTCACATACGCATTCTTCATTATGTTACTTTCAAACCAACATAAACATATAAACAGTACAAATGATTACGACCGACATCAGTTTTGTGCCGAAAAAAGCTGAAATACGTCAATTCAACAATTACGCCTCTGGTGCCTTCAGCTTTATCAAAAGAATAACGCAATACTTTAATTACATTTCACATATTTATACCTTTGTTATTTTCCTCAATATTAATATCGTTCCGCACATACAAACAATTAGAAGAAAAACAATCAAAAGTGGCTAATGCGTCAAGCTTTTAGTGAAATTTTGTTGAGCATATAAGAACGAGCCACATGTTCTTTCAGAGTGTTAAACAGCGTCGAGAAATATATGGCGACTAAAATTCTTCCTTTAGTAAATCCTATACATTTTTCGCCCGTCTCTACAGCTAGCACTTATCGATTTTTCTTCGACACTTCAAGTTCAGTAGCGTTTTCCCCGTTGAGCTTTGCGATTACAGCTGCCTTTGCACAACTGTCATTTTTGATCTCATATCACGTAGAAAAGCTACAAACTGCTTTTTCTTCAACAAAGTCTTTCTTAAGATAAATCTATAATAAGCACGAAATGGTTGCGATGCTGTGGCCACGACAGAAAAACTAATCATTAACCTCACCGTTTCTGTTATCGCTTAATGTGTCTTAGTCGTATTTGCACAGGCGCACTAGAACTAATAGGGGGGCTGTGCCTGCTCTGTGGCTTCGATGCGTCTCGATGAAATTCTGCTTTCCTCCGAAAGACTGGACGTTGCGGAGGGAGCGAATGATCGAGAAGTAATATCGTTTGTGGAATCGTATTGAGAAAAAGAGACTTGTTGGATCTCACAGCGAATAGGACACCAGCTTTAGTATGAACTACAGCTACAGTGGTAGCTGTAGTAGTAATGCTGGTAATTACTCTATATGCATGCGACGTGGTCCACGCACAGGTTGAGCAATACGGGAGTTGGCGGCAGGAAAAGTAAAGTGTTAGATAAATTAACAAAAAAAATGTTAGTTTTTGAACACTCTCAGTTGGAGTTTAAAGGCAATAATGAAGGCATAGTGAATTGCTTCTCGCAAGCCAGTGTCGAAATAATCTTGAATTAATTCGATTCTAAGTAAAAGGGAATTATGGCACAACATATGCTTTAATGTAACGCGCTGCTCAATATCTCAGGCGAAAGAAGCAAAAAATTGTTTTTGTTCGGGAGGAGTATCATATATACATATACATATATATAATATTTCGAAGGTGTGTATTTATATTGTGTTCACTCGGGTTCACTTTAAAATAATATTCATACTCATAAATTTCATTAAAATTATTGTTGAATTTTCATGCAAAAAATGGAAGCGCTTTTTGGGATATTTGGACGTTCTTAACGTACGTTCATGCCTCCATTGAGACGAACGTACGTTTTGAAAAAATTCAAGCCAGTTGTCATTCATGTGAAAATAAGTGAAAAAGTTTGATACCTAAGGGCATATTGTTATTTTTCAAACAGATGTATGGTTTTGAATGAGACGAATACGCACATTTTTTTTTGCATAAGTGTTACTTTGAAATTAATCCGAAATATCCTATACATACTTATTTCTATGTCGTTTTAGAGATAATGGATATTGCATGCTAAATAATTATCACTTCGTCAACTTTTCTACATAAAGAGATGATCGAATTTCCAGCCGCAAGCGATTTTAAAAATGTTGAAAAGCTGAATACGATTTTTGGAACACCATTCATATATAGTACTGATTTGTTCATAAATCAATAGCTTACAATAAAAAGGAGGTTATATTATTGCATGGCATTTTCATGCACAAGTGTTTAATGAGTTTTCCGAAATGGAGTGATAATTGCGAGGGTTCTAATATAGCTCATAATGTTGCTATACTTTAGAAAAACTGTCTAACTGAGATTATTTGTTATAATAAGCTATGGTAAATGTACTCATTTACATAAATAAGCTTCAGCCGTTGCACAATCTTTTAACAACAATAGCATGTGTAAACTTCTAGTTGTAATGGTAAAATTTGTTGTTTTTGTTGAGCCAATATGATAAAAATCTGTGTATCAGACAATTTCCTGGTGTCACTGTAAGTGTCAAATGCTCCACCACTAACCTGAGGTCAAGAGTGACAGATTTTGGCAATGCTTCCACAAAGACCATTTTAAAATAGTTCCGTAATTTCGGTGCTCAATTTTTGACAACCACTGTATAAGCGTAGACCTCGTAAGCCGATCAAATAATGTAAGCAATAGCAAGAGCCGGCCAACCGTTAAACAATTACGTCTCGCGCTTCATCCACATCTAGATAAAATTGAATATCACAAACAATTATAGGTACAACATAATATGATTCTCCCAGGTGCAAGTACAAATTCATCCATAAACGAGAGGCTTCGTGGAACAATTTTATATGCGCAAAATCATTTGCGGCCCACGGACCTCCACCCGTTTTTAGTTGAAGATCAGCTTAGGGTTTTTACACATTATTGGCACAGGGGGGGTTGAAGCGCAGGCCCTTCGTTCGCTCAGTCGAATATCTATCTGACGGCGCGATATCAGAAGATGAATGTCGATAAATCTGTCGACTTCGAGTGAATTTGCCGGTGACTTTCGCACAGGAAGGGTAAGTGCTCCACACCCGTCGCGCCAAGGCGCCATGCGACGGAAAGAGAGAATGGATTGAGCGGCTGGAAAGTGGCAATAGCAGTTGCTCTGATATTTGCCAAATCAACCATCGGAAAGGGACTCGCAACGAGGGATTTTGAATCGACGTGATACCTTGCTGACGCTAGCATTGGGTGTACGATGCGTACCTGAGCTTTCTGTATTAAAAGCCGTCGTGATGCAACACTGAACAAAAAACTTTCGGTTTCGATCTTCTGGAACTTCTGACGAAAGAACGAAACGTCTGCGACTGCAGTGAGGATCGTAGGTTTCAGGCTCGTCTGGCCGACAAATTACCTCATGTAGTGACGCATCCAGCACTTCGACCTCTGGAAGTGCACCGTCTTGTTCTTCAGCTCCACGTGATATTTCGCGTACATGATTATTTAGAAGAGTAAACGAGTGGATAGATTTAGAACTGGATATTAAATCTTAGAAAGGAATTTTGCGCCTAGACAAGGTTGACATTTGTGTATAGTCATTCACATACACATGCGGATTTTGCCTGTCTTCGAAAAAATAAATTTCTGCTTTGCTTCCACCTTATCAATGCCGCACAATGAGAGCGATGAGATGAGTGTGATTTTATCATTTTCAAGCGTAAACATAGCTTTGAGAAGACTCGCATTTCACTCTCACTGATATAGAGGTCTCTTTGTTTTAACTGATTATGTGAGCCGAACGATAGCAAGGCACTATTGCAAGACAATTCTTGTTTGTGTAAGCTCGCACATTTGGCCTAACTAGAATCTTCTTATCGTACATAGCTCATCCTGAGACATGAGTGCATAGTACTAGGGAACTCGCTAGTCCTCTATGTCTTAAAAACGACCAAACTAGCTTTCGATGAAAGCGTTCACGCCCATGGCATTGCAGATCTCAGGACTCCATCTCAATTAACATTTTGAGCTGTCGTTGACTTCATACAAAATCACCAACTCTTTCCACTAGTCTACAAATCACCATAGTGCGTTATCATAAGCTTCATAGCTATCTGATTAGGCTCATGACTGACTAATAATAAAAAGAATAAGATGCCAACAGGCGAAAACGATCTAAGTCGTTTGTTTAACGGCAAAGTACTTGTCAGAATAGTGTGAGACTCATATAGGAGGCATGCTTGATCAACTAAAACTCACACCGTACTAATCTTTACCCCTAACTCGGATCTACATTTGATAGCAGTACTACAAACTGGTGGGCCTGCGTTTAAAGATTACATTCTGCTGCACACGATACAAGTTATTACGTGATAGAAACATTGTTACGCCCAAATACCACGGACAGACAGCTGCCTTTGAGTGGTCGCTGCATCCTAATTTGAGGCGAACGTGTCTTTGGGTGGCGGAATTTGTTTTCCTGTATCTTTGAAGTTGATCATCGCCTAACAGTTACTGTCCACGGTACTGCTCTCTACATTGCTTTGTAAGTAAATCCCAGAAATTAAAATGTGCAACGGCGGAGATCGAACCGGTGCGCGTGCGTGTTTCCTGTGTCGTAAGTGAATAAGAGATTATTGGTGATCTAAAATGGATATTTTATGATACACATGGAAATTTAAGTGTTTCTAGTTTTTTATGATTCGTCATTATGTCTGCCAGAACTAACTCCAATTTTGTTCGTTGTACATCCATGCGTCGTCCCTAGCTAAAGCATCGTTGTCGGACAACGCTCGCAGCCCCTGCGAAATGCATTATCCACATCGACTCGTGTCTTCACTGTGTCACTCTGTCAATAATATATTTTTAAAGCTGACCATCAGCCAACATTTAAAGTCCACGGTAGCAGTTTTTGCACTACTTCGTAAGACGGACCCCATATAGGTGTAAATGTGCACCGGCGGGGATCGAACCCGTGCACCAGTCGCAAGGCGCATATGAATGCACCAAGCCATCGAGCTCGACTGGGTCACTCTATCAGCGCGCGCGTATTCCGCCATGAAAGGGCTGTCCGTGTACGGTCTTTGCAGTTCTACCAATCCATCTACGACTTTCGGTTCGGTGAGTTCCCTACAAAATGTATTTTTTTTTCGTATAAATGAGTTCTTATGTCGGACTGAGTTTTTCCACATATTTATATGCAGGTATCAATGTTCATCCCTGAGTCATTGAAGTATTCCTTCAAAAACCGTGTGATCCAGTTCCCGGAGTTTCACTGGCACGCCAGTTTATAAAAAAGGTCTGAAGGCTAAGGTAGACAATTATGGAGTAATTGTACAGGGCTGAATATTTTACATTATTTTTCGAATATTTATAATCAAGCGCCTTCAAGCTGCATTGCTCTTGTTGGTTGATAAGGCACAACACGCCTGCACTAAAAGTAAACCAATGTCCAGTCAATTCAGGTCCACACATTACGGACTTCATACACACAGAAAAAGATTCAGAAAAAGAAGACTGTATTGGCTTTGATTTTTCGACGGTATTCGACTAGATAAATCATGGTTAACTAATCAAAATTTGTATGAAAACTGATATCAAAATTGCTAAATGACCGGAGTCCTATTTGGATTCAAGGTCATTGTTTATACAAATTCTGCCGAATGGTATAATCTGTTCTTTGCAGATGATTTGAAGAGCTACGGTTTAGCTCCGAGACGGCAGTGAAAAAATCACTTTGTAACTTGCCAAAAATGAAAGCTTCAAGTGGCGTAAGGCAAATTAAATTGCTATCTCGGTGCTGACGTCGGTAAATTCGGCCCCTCAGTATTTGTTAAACGACCAGGTGATTGCCCCAGCAAACACTTACCGAGGTTTAGGCGTGCATACGAGCCCATAGCCTTTCAGCCTCTATATGTCTAATGTTCTTTATTTCCCACCCAACTTTACAATACGGTTTTTTGTGTACGTTATGATAAAAAGACCTGACTTTTACATGAAAATCCAAAGACCTCTTGTGCTATTGAAAATATTGTACTGCCGTAAAATATGGTCGCACTTAAAGATATAAAAGTTTTGAGTCGGTGTATGCAAGGTTTGTTCGCAATTTATTCAAATGCAGTATTATTGCACCAAATAGCATTTTCTTCCCAACCATACAGGAACCTTAAAAAACCAGGTTTGTCACTATACAGTCGATCGTCCAAAACGTCACGAACGTCCTCTCTACTGAAGCACGGTAAATCGACTGTGTAAATGACTTGTAACAGCAATTTTCTTGACTGTCGAGGAAACGTAGAAATCGAATACAATAATATCACGACAAGGCACTGTAATAATAATATTAATAATAACACTACTAGCGAAATTAAATCGTAATAGTTCTACAGAGTGTACGCTTAATTGCAGTGATTAATATCGGCGAATATCTTTTAAACAATAAGTATGGAAAACACTACACTACTAGTATCACCCTTCCTCCCTTTTGTTTTTGATAACGGAGTTTTTGTCTCTACTTGGTTTAAATTTGTTATGACACAGATGGAACCACTTACGAATGGCCGATTGAAACGGTATCACCAGCTGCAGGAACATCTTCAGGGAGATCTGTTAACAATTGCTCCTTGACATCGCTCTCGGGAACATCGGCAAAATGTGTCAAGAATCTTCATTTGGAAATTCGGATTTGGATAGATATAAAAAAACAAGAGAGAAAGGTGAGACCAACATATTAACTCAAAAGCAGTTTAATGTATTTGTTTAGGTTGCTCTGGAAAAATAGGTTTGTAAATGCTTTTAAAATAAAAACATAGTTGTGTATTGATAGCATTAAGTATTCTACTAATTTATTGGTTTATTATAACGAATGTTCGTATTGGTGAAAAAAATTATCAAACTGTTCAGTAATTTATTTCGTTTGGTACGGAAATTTTCAAGCGTGTTTGATTGATACTAATGTGGATTTTCATAGGACGGTGGAGGACATATGTATACATACCCAGGGAACACCTGTAAGTGACTTGGTGTTATTCGTATGATACTTAAGAGTTATCCAATCAGCGAAACTAAATATTTTGAAAATATATCCTGAAATATTCAAGTGTTTCGCCTTACAATCCATACCGATTTAGTTGTGTAGTAGCACCTCTTGCGAGATACTGCTAGTACATATTATCTTTATATTCTAGCGTTATATACTAGTAATACACTCACAGACTGTGTTCGTAAACTACATTGTCCATACAGCATTTTTAATTGGCGAAATGGGCCGAATAATTACCGAATTCGTGGAGTGTAAACCATAATTTGTATACTCCTTACATCCAACCTAACCCAAATATGCGTCTCACCTAACTAAATATGCTGATTAAGCTGAATTAGATTATACCGGCTTGCACCGAGAACTAACTGACGACTTAGTGCCCAGCTGCAGAAAATGTCTCAGTTAAACATGGAACAAACGAAAATCAAATTAATTAGAATCAAATTAATTAAATGCTGACTTCGTACATTAACCCCAGCTACACCACTCAAACACTCTAGAGTATGTCCTCAAGATGGTCAGGCGAAAGACTGTTTATGACGGCTGCTACTAACTATGTAGAGGTAACATAGTATATCACACAGATTTTCACGCTTGCGAGATCCTAAGAGTTGTGGCGTCGTAGATGTGCTCACAAGAGGTGCAAGATATGCAAGATTTTTTTCTGAAGATATTGCTTGAAAATGTGTTAACCCGAAACAAGCTTTGTATTAATCTATTAAAACGACATAATTAACATTGTGGAGCGTTTTTACCCTTATGCCCTTATGCCCTTATGCTTGCCAGGTTGCAAAACCCAAATCAATTATATATATTCATATACATGAGTTCTTTACACCCTATATGACACGTAAAATTATTTCAGTATCACCACGTTCGGCTGCCGACTAATGATGATTAATTTGTGCTAGAAACCATGTTAGATTCCTATATTATAAGCCACTCGTTCTTTTGATGCATGCCGAGAATAACGCCTTGAGGTCGCATCCATGATGAATTATTTTTGTTTGATCACAGTAGAAAATCACATAGCAACTTGAAAACTATATATTGTTTCTATGTAACATCGTTGACACACCTGTTATTATTCTGATCCTTCGGCTCAAGCGATCCTCGATACCGCAAATATCCGCTCTCGTCCTTCTTAGGTGTCATTCTCGGATCGCTTTTCCTTGAAGTGTTCACACACTATTATCGTATTCTACACCGCCGCTCACGACGCGACCGGACAGCTATTTGGGAGTACTGACTCAACAATTTCGCTCCGATCTGTACAAAAACCGTATAACAGAAAAGCGTTTTGTCACCCTAATTGTGCGCTGTTGATTCATTCGCTACTTCATCAATACTGCATGGCTCATCTCTGCCTTTTGTCTAGGAAATGGCCAGTCACAATCATTGTATCGAAATATGCTGCCCGTCGTTTCACACAGCCAACAGGACTACCCTCCACAGGCTTGAAAATATACACGTGTTCTCACAGCTAGCCTTACTACACGAACGCTAGACCAATGCTGGCTGGCGTCGAGGTGTGATCCGCTTATAACACTGTGAGTTCGAGTGCAAAGGTAAAGGTACACACAGGACGAACTTAGGCAGGTTGTACGCAAGCGGAGCTTAAGATGGAGCATTAGGAAACAGGAGACGCGCTCACCGTCTATCTCATGTCTAACGAACCCTGGCAGATACTTCGATAGATTTGTTCGACGACGGCGACGATGACGGCATTGTCAAGCCTCTTCCTTCCTTAGTTTGCAAGTTCACGCATTCATTCAAACGTCGTATTGAGTTCGACGCGCAGGCGTGCGGTGCCAAGCAATACGCCAAAAGGCGAATGTGGGCTATTGCGCAAGCCTGCTGCCGCGTAAGAAAAGGTGTCGAAAGTCAATCCAGGTCTTACCCCATAAGCAAGCCAACCGCTGTCTAAATGTTGGAAAATGAATCAAGGATGAGCCAACAACGATAGAACGTGTTCCGCAAGAACGTTGCCAAGTTGTAGATAAAGTTCACGTGTGTGAGCGTAGTACTTTGGTCCACGTCTAAAGGGATCATCCGTTCTGGTATTTGAAGGACAGGCCGTGTGACAAATTCATTTAAAGATTTAGAAAGTGCTCATCCTAGAGCAGGATTTAGAGCCTCACCGGAGCGCAACATAGTGGACATTAAACCACAGCGTGTATAAATCTAGTATAACTATACTTGGCTGGGGCTAAAAGGTAACTGCCGTATTTCCGATTGTAGCAATATCTATGCTTTCAGGTATAAGCATCATCATTATTTTACTCAGCTCTGCTATCGTGATGGTTGTGCTCATCATTAAAACTTAAGGAAATGTTGGCTATCAGTCTATAATATTTCTACGCTCTCCTTTCATGTCGCCAATTTTTCACTGGATGACGGTAGTTCGCGTAATCCATTGAAAAAATAAGTCATGGATACTGATTCAAAGGGTGGTCAGTGTAAAGTTTGTTTCGTTGTATCTTCTTTAACGCTAACGAAGTGCATTACTAAATAGATGTCATGATTTGCGCTATGATGCTACACACCAAAAATCCCACTAGTACGCACGTGGCATCGTTGGTGGCTGGATATGGCCAACGCTAATATTTGCGAAGAAACGAAAAATGTGCATTGCATATTTATGAGCATGTCTACGAATGCTGAATAATGAGCATATATATTACGATAATGAGAAAAACTGTGCGACCTATGGATGAATATATGGTCAAGCTGCAACATGGGTGAGCGTTTTTAGAAAGTTGATGAGCTTGTATGTCTTCTCTGGTGAGACATTCTGTGTAGCATCCAATCAGAGAACCCGCATGCGTTCCAAGCGCAGCATTAGTCAAACACTCGTCCAGAATATTATTGGTATTTTATCTGGCACCATGCTAAACGAAAAAAAAACGTCTCCATAAACAAAGAAGCATGCTGTAACCACCAGTCATCAACTTCATCCTGGCACCTGTTTGTTGTCATTTTCACAGGTTTTTGGCCTACACATTCAGTATGATCAAAAATGAATTGAAACAACTGTACCATCTTATCGGATTTCAGCATGCATCCAAAAAGTGACCATCTAAAAAGAGCCAGAAGGTCAAAATATACACCGAACCACATGTCACCTCAAGATAGTGTACATGTGCACTGCAAACAACTCCCGAACACAGATCGAATTCGAGCAAAGTGTTTGATAAATATGAGCCTGTGCAAAATGTTAAAAGAGACGGTGAAAACAAGTGTGCTGCCCAAGAAACGTTTCTTTAGCCAAATGTCCCCAGCTTACCAAACATGTGCAGCAAAACTTCACGGATTATAGGATATTTAGTAAATAAGCTGCGAGGACCTCACACATTTCAGAGTTATATAGAAAAACACTCTTTTGACAGCAGTAAGTGTAAAACGAGAAACATCACGGCTGTTTGTGGAGGTGACTGAAAGTTTATTTTTGCTCCTACACTATATGCACTATTTTGCAGCAGACAAAGTAGTTATCATTGGGTGAAGAAACTTCGAACCGTATGAAATGTTCTATCTTAAGGTATTGGCACTGAAAATGTTCAGTCTCATCTTGAAGAAAAATAAAATGTCGCTCATATACAAGCGTACTTGCCCTTTTACCTGCCACGTGCCCGCTTTTTTGACAGATCTTTAATTCACTTGCTGCGACGGAATGGCTTTCCCAAATGCTCCCTGTTTAAGTTTATTGTGGCGTTCGCATACCGGGGGTCGGATCTTTATTGTTTCACGATAATACTAGACATACATTGCTCTCATTGATCCTTACATACTTTTCCACAGTAAACAAAATCGTGATGAGACACAGGGCGATGCGTCGCAGTGTAATTCGCCAGAATATTGACTCCATTAATTTCACTATTATCTCGCTTTACCTCATAGAACAAGAGACAAGGTTTTGTCACTTTCAAGGGCGGCTAAGGTCCAAGCGAAGCAATAAAAAATATGAACACGAGCAAAATGTAAATGATCTAAAATAAGGATGCTAAATGCATTTAATGATAGAGGAAGTCATATTGAGTGTTAAAAGCAACGCCAATAAGTCAGCGAAAAAAGACGGAAATATTAAAGGTTTGTTGTCGCGGTGAGGGTAAGGCCGGCACCTTGACAATAACCACAATACTAAACTGCATTTTGAGCTGAGTGACCTAGCTGTTTGTAAGTTTCTCCCTTTTGTAAATGAGCAACTCTCATTTGTTTCTTCTTGAATAATCCAAAAAGGTTTGTAATTTAAGAACAGAAGCAAAAGACAGTAGCAGGGAAATATTGAATAACAATAATAATAATAAAAACTATATTTGGCTGGTGGAGAAACAAAATAAATTACAAATCTGTTCGTTATGTATGCTGGTATGATCCGCGCACTCGACCAGCTAAGAAAACCTAAAAATATCAGTGTGTCAAATAGATTATATACATATATATATATACACTACAGCTCAGAAGGTCAGAAATTGTTTCTTCGAACAACTACTGCCATTCATATCAGCACGTGCCAACAAAGATATCATTGATCACACTACCTACAACGAATAGTTACAGTCCTTGCTCTATTGTCTACTTAATTCTACGATAGGATAAAACCGGTAGATTAACACGTTTCTAAAGTGTTCGTTCGCCTTCTCCTTTTGATATTTATCTCGATATATTTGTAGATGTCTGGGAAATGAAGATTGTATAATATTGTTGAAAATATTGTTGAAACCGGTTACAACACCATTACATGTATACGGCTATAAGTCAGTCCCTAGGAATTGTCGTAGCTCCATCGCATGCCGTACATAACTGCCTAATTGTCACTTGGAAAACTCACCAGACATCACTTGTAAAAATATCGTCGCCAAATACATCTGTACTTGCTAGACGTCTCCCCTTCAGCTTTTAGACACTCTTGTGATAAAGTGCCACGAGCTCATCGCGTATCGGTTGAGGACTGCGCTACATGGTCACGGCAACGGACATTACGAGTTATGTGCTTGATTATAACACTTAACAATTATCCGACGTCGTTTGTACAATGTAACATAAGGTTGTTCTATGCAATCGGCGTCGTATGCAACGACTGCGTATGCAACGACTGTGTATGACGTGGATTTTTTGGACGGAGTTCGCTTACGAGGTCCGTTTGTATACGGAATACATCGCTTGTTGCCAGATCGTCTCTATTCCCAATCGGTCAATGAACCGCACGACACTAGAGTCAGTGTGCAAATGTTGCACAAACACTTCCACATTTCTGTAGTCACTGTAGTGCTTACGAAGATGAATGTTATATAGGTAGGAGGGAACTCAGTAGACGGTGGGCGCCATTCCAAACACTCTACCGAAAAAAATTTCTAATCCAACCATAAGGCTACGCGTTATCCACGAGTTTGTGTGTCGCTTGCCTGTGTCTTCTTGCCTTACCGCCGACGAACCCGCGCACAAAAGGGTATCTATCTTTGGTTGGAGGAGTATGAGGCGAGGAAGAGATATGTTGAAATGGTTGAAGATATTAGGACATCGACACGCGTTTCCCAAAATGAACCAAGTTTACATATCTGCCGTAATTCATTTGCACTTTGCACTTCTGGAGGCGCTATCCGCTGCAGAGAGAGACTCTACGCGAGGCTGCGTGAAATGGTACGCTTGGCCACGCAACACGATATGATTACTATAAAAACCTAATTCATCTTCATCCACCCTATACAGCGAACAATAGAAACCATAAGCAGCACAGCTGGTGGATATAGATAGCAGAGGTAAGTACAGACTGGTCAGTGACCTATCGGCCGCAAAAAGTTTCCACAGAAAGTCAAGCAGTTTATGCAGCTCGTAGGCACAGTGTATGGATATAATGATACTAATAGGCTTTCTTTTCGGCTTTAATGCAGATTAATTCCAGGTTAGGGAAACGCTAAATATAAACAAACGATTAAGGCTGATTAACGTCCTCTCTGTGGGAAACACATGACTCGCACTATTTTTTACCGTCATTCCATGACGTGATCAAGAAGTGTAAATAGAAAACGTGTTTTTTGTAAAATCTTTTTTTTGGGAGTAGTAAAAATCATTCAGTCAAGTTGAGTGTTGAGCGTGGGAATTAAAGTTTTAAATAAGCGGCACAATAGATCGCATGTAGACTCTTATCTGCAATGTCACTGTATGCTGGTAAATTATACGGACGTTCGATTTATAAAATCCGTTTGGCGCACTCACTGTCAAGGCACCGAGCGACAAACTCAACCGATGTGATGTGCACGCATGCCGTGTAAATCTGTCTGCTATTATCAGGTTCGAGGTTATGTAATCTACTTTGTCAAAGAAGCAACATCAACCTTTCAAAGTAGTTCAAGAATGGACGCAGACATTTTTTGTGATGACAGAAAAAAGGGCAACCAATTAAAGTAAGCTCGCAGTTTAAGAGCTCGAACGATTGTGCTACATTTTCAAGTGGAATCTTTATACAGAAGATTCAGGTTCTCCACGAATTTGCAACTAAAGAGGGTAAAACTAAGAAAATTTATAGAAAATTGCCCCATTTTACATAATAGTGTTTCTTTACTTAACTTTGATCATTTAGCTCGCCAGATATGTATTACAAATCGTAGATATTGAAAGCGGTTGCATCTTCCGATATTCTTAATAGAAAATACCCATTTAATTACAGACAACCCTGAACCTTTAAACGGCTTAGTCCTTGAAAAAATTTTTTTGAAAAGTAGTCCCTCAAATTTCAAAGAATATTTGAACTCTCATGCATGGATGGAGCGCCTAAGGCGATATTTGAGGGTTTTGAATGTGCATATATTGTGGAAAACCACAATCAAACACGCAAGCAACACAACGCATCACAAATTTACCACAATAAACCATAAAGCTTCAAATAAGGCACCACAGCACAAGACAAAGGCGCCACACGTGTATCACAAATGTACCATAAACGTGTCATAAAGCTCCACGAAGGCACCACTACGTACTACAAAGGTACGTTAAATGCGCGTCAACAGTATCAACATAACATAGAAATAAGTGTGCATAAAACACTAGCAAACAAAATGGTCGAGTTTGGACTAGAGAACATCCTCACGTGATTAACCAGTTTCTACGTATGACAAACGGAGGTGACTGTGACACACACTGTACATGTCAATGATTTTTTGAAATTTTATGTATCCACATCACCATTGAGGTTAAGTAGAAGAGGAAGAGAGTTAAATCTGCCAACTACATCAAAACCAGTAATATAGGTTTAAATACGTCGAGAAAAGTGTGCTTGAATTTTCTGCAGAGAAGTCTAGCATAATTTTCAGTGCATAATTTTATAGTAAAACACTCTCACTTGTGTGAATGTTATTTAAACACTGGTCCAAACGCTATTTGGCACTACACTAGATTTTCAATAACAAAGAATGAAAAATATCAACCACAAATGATTTGAAAAACTTGAAGAGTTATTTCTTAAACTAAGCAGTACACTTTCATATACCAGCAATGAAAACCCTATACGGAAACAATCCCAGAACCCTGTATGCTTTAAGCTTTAGTCCATTTTCATAATTTATCAATTAATGAGTCAAAGTATAAACAAGTTTGTTTCAGTGATGGTTTGTGCGCTCTTGATATTGCCGCCTCAAGTTTTTTTCTTATAGACAGAAAAACTGATGATGTATGGTTGGAGCATCCTGTCATTGTGTACGTTTTTTCGCGCATATGATTCGATTTGATTGTTGATTTTTTCTGTCAAAACAGCATTGTGTAAAAATATATCATTAGAGTAAGTAATCTTCAGCAGATGCCAGCTAAACCGAGACGGGCCTTTCTCAAGAAAGTGAGTGTTAAAGAAATCCCCAAGTTATTTACAGCTTCAATATTATTTGTAAGGCTGCATGTGAGGCTAATCGGCAGCGTGCGCTAAAAAGCTACAGCAAAAATATGCGCAGAAATCAAGTAAGCATTTCCTTCGGCGATTCCGATAAATAGTTATGATAGTCGTGCCTTATCTAATTTATCTACAAATACTAACAATGAGAATATATTTACGATTGTATTGTATCACATGATTTATTAAACCATTCATCGTCGGCATTATTATCATTTTCATCACTCGAAACTTCTTTCTCTCTTTTCCTCTCTCGAATCTTCCTTTCTCGTTTTTTATACTCGATACTATACAAATCTCGCCTAACTTAATTTATTCATAGTTGGTTGCATTTATCGTAAACTCGTCCATGTCTTTCTCTCTCTCGGTCTTGCCATTTTAAACTCGTTTCGTAGTTTCCTTTAACTGCCTCCCTCCTATTCAAATATGTACACATGCTGAAATCTCGCAGTGAGTTCCTGAGCCCTTGAGGCCCCAAAATTCCTTGATCCGGAGTGTGTGTGTTTGCATATATATATATATATATATATATATATATATATATA